>PVKS010027541.1:0-27407 GCA_004027875.1 Aplodontia rufa
CCTAATAGCACAGCATCATTTGCTCTCCCTTCCATTTTGTAGCCAAAATTTTGGGTTAAGAAATATTTTGTTAAACATTGGTACTTATACACAATGGAATACTACTCGGCCATTAGAGAAGATGATATTATGGCTTTTGCAGCCAAATGGGTGGAGATGGAAAGAATTATGCTAAGTGAAGTATCCCAATCTCAGAGACTCAAGGGCCAAATGGTTTCTCTCATCTGTGGAAGCTAGAATACATGGGGAAGCAGTATGTTAGACAGCTAAGCTAATAATAACTTCAAATTGTATGATTCTCAACGCAACAGGGAGATGACTCCCTAGGACACTTGGAGGCATAGGGAGGGGGATGGGGGGAAGGGTGTAGGAAGAACTCCTAGGAGACTGGAGAGTGGGAATATGGGGGAATCATCTCAGAAGGAGATCTCTGTCCTCCCCACGATATCCATTTAACACAGGAGTTCTTATGGGGGAAACAGTAACAGGGGGAAATCAAGCTGGGCATCCATGAAATGGTATTAGCCCTGGATAACTAAGTATATATATAGGTTCTTGAATGTTTGATAATGTTTCCCCCTCAATTTTATCTCTATATCCATCTAATAAATAAAAAAAAGAAATATTTTGTTCATCTCCTGTCATATTACAAACATTCGAGAAAGTTAGTTCCATGAAGGCAGGGTAAATACTTCTTTCATTTACCGCTGTGTGAGTAGTTTCTGGTCTGCACCAAGTGCTTAATGATCATTTGGTAATGAACAAGTAGATTATATATCTATTTTTATACATAATATCCAATAATAAAAATAAATAACTCTGCTACTGTTTTATGTGTTTACTACACTATAATGCCGCTTGCATCTCATGTTTACTACGTCTTCTGATTAAATCAAAAAGCCACCTGCATTGATTGACCCATGCCATCTAATTTTATGTAAGCATGCTCTTTGATGCCTGAATAATGATGATTTGGCCTAATGCTGCATTTCTCAGAATATATCCCCTTTGTTAAGCGGCACAGGGATGTACCTCCACAGAAATTAATAGATAATAAAAAGCTATGTTTTATTGTGCATTTATTATGTACTGTGCTAAGAATGATACACTTATTAGTTAATTTAATCTGTACAAGTTAGTTTTACTTCATTTAAAGTTGATGAAACTGGGGCTTATAGAAGTTAAGTGTACTGAGTTGGTAGGAGATAAAGAGTGAATTTTGTGGGCTTGCTGGATTTGAATCCTGTATGTGGTTTAATAAGGACTAATTAATTCATTCACTAGAAACTTCTTAGAATTAATATATCTCACATAGAAATTGGGTCAGTAAAAAGGAGCAATTCATATTACATGATAAGCTTAAAAGCTTATCATAATTTTTATCTGGATATTAATTTATTCCATAAACTCATGCTGGACTTTACCAAATGGAAAAGATTGGATGCTTAATAAATGCAAACAAATGACAAAGTGATCAAAAGTCATTGCATGTTCATGGAAACATAAAACATTCTAAGCAGCATTTCTTTCTTTTATTTCATATTTCGTAATAATGTTCCAGACAGCAGTAGATAAGGGTATATTGTGGTAATGGCTATTCAGAGGTACACAATACCTCGTAACCCCAATGAAATATTTAGTAAATCCATAACTGAAATGTTTGGAAGGCACTTGGTAGAGGTGATTTATGAAAATACCTACAGTTATTACTAAATCTTCATTTTGGCAGTCTTAGTTTAAATGGCAATGTTACTATGTTTCAAGAATATCTGTAATTCAAGTATATACTTCTGATTCTTTCATCATCATGAACCACCTGTCATTCTAAATTTTAATTCAACAGGATAGAATATAAAAGTGTGTATCTTAAAATATTAAATTTTGTAACTGGTGAAAAGCTATATTTTATCAATCTAATTCAATTCTAAAATAGCAAGGTAGCCAGAGCATCTGCATTAAGACTGACTAATTTAACTATTGTATCAGTTAAAGAGAATGATAAAATAAAGGTAAAGTTAATTGAAAATGGTTAAGGTTTAAATCTGAGGTGTTCCCCAAAACCTCACGTGTGAGACAATCCGAGAAGGTTCACAGGCGAAATGATTGGGTTATAAGAGCCTTAATTTAATCACTGCTTTAATCCACTGAAACGGATTGACTACGTGGTAACTATAGGCAGGTAGGGTGTGACTAGAGGAGGTAGGTCAATGGGAACGTACCTCGGGGATTATATTTTGTCCCTCCTGAGCTGAGCTCTCTCCGCTTCCTGCTTCCATGTCTTAAACAGCTTTCCTCCACTATCCTTCCCTCCCTCCATAATGTTCTGCCTCACCTGGGTCCCAGAGCTATGGATTTGGCAGACCGTGGACCAAATCCAATATAACTCCTGGCCTAACACACATAAGACAGTATCTGGCTTCCAGGTACCCCATAACCTTGCTGAGTCTCTGCTTTACTTCCTTAAATAAATCCTATTCCTTTTACTCTTCCCTTCTATGGTTGTCAGTGGATTTTCTTCTTCAGATTTGCAAGACAAAAACACAGAACCTTGGTGCTGAATTTCTGGGATGAATTACCATACCAAGAGCTGCAACACACTGCAGGTCTTGCTGGATAGCTGCTAATAGCCAGCCCTTATTCCCAGTTTTAACTGGAAATAGCTGCAAAGACAGAAAGTAGGCTACTTTGGTCACACAATCTGCAGTCAGCCCAGACTCCTTTCGCCAGCGGGAGCAGATAATCCTGCCTCAGCTCAAAACCCTTGCAGCAATACTAGGATTCAATAAATGCTAATTATACTTAATAATCATTCTAGAAATAAAACAAATGAGGCACGCACAGAAGCTTGGATGGATGTCGCCTGGGCACATGATCAGCGTGTAGCTGAAAGAGGAGACCTTGGGTCCTGAACAATCTTTGAGCAGTCCATTACTGCAAGACAGTTCTTTCAATTTATCGACACTTGGCCTCCCTTTTAGTCAGCTTTTTGGCCGCTGTGACCAGAAGGCCTGACAAAAATAATTTTAGAGGAGTAAAAGTTTATTTGAGGATCATGGTTTCAGAGTTCTTAGTTCAAAGACAATAGATACCTTTATTTGAGGATCATGGTTTCACAGTTGTCAGTTTAGGCACAACAGATTCCATTGCTGTGAGCCTAAGGTGTGGCAGAATGTCAGAATGGAAGTGTGGTGGAAGAAACTGTCTCAGGACATGGTTACCAGGAAACAGAAACAGTTCCACTCTCCAGGGTCAAAATACATACCCCAAAGACATACAGCCAAGAACCCACTTCCTCAAGCCACACCCTACCTGCCTACAGATATCAGAGATCATCTTTATTATGGGTTAATGCACTGATTAGGTTAAGGCTTTCATAGCCCTATCATTTTACCTCTAAATTTCCTTGCATTGTCTCACACATGAGCTTTTGGGGTACATATCATATTTAAATCATAGCATTTACTTCTAGAAATCAAATGAATGATGTGGAACTTCAGAATCTCAAAGGATCTAATCTCCTAATCTTTTACTTATTTATTTTAATCCAGTAACAAAAAAATTTAAAAAATGATCAAAAATATAAATACTTGGGAATCATTTGTATCAACATAGTACCACATCCCATTAAAACCCCCCAAAATTAATTTTTTATCATGATATCCCTGCAACATTAATACTTATTTTAGCTTCAAAACTTGGAATAGTTACTAATTATCAAATCAATAAATATGTAAAACCTTCAGTAAACATCTAGGAAAGCTACAGTCTTTCAAATAGCTTAATTCACTTTTATCCCTGTGAGGTAAGGGATTTTGTAGATTGCTTTTGCAGTTGGCACTTGGTAATACTTTATTTTCCAACTCCTAAGCTTTGGATGCACTATGGACAAGGAATGCAATAGTAGGCTTTCTGAGCTGTGGCTGACATGAAGCGTATCTGTTTGTCATTCTGCTAGTAAACCTGGCCCTGAGCATGGGGTTGGCATAAATATATCTTAATCTTGCTGCTTGTCTGGCTAACCACCCCTTCCCAATCAACCCCAAACCACAGCACAATTTGAACGTATAATAGAAAGTTATTCTTCTATAACAGATGTCTCAGTTCAGTGAGTTGGACATGACATGTGTGGTGTTTCTTCAGTACTTAATAGTTCATCCTTTTCAGGGTTAATTGAGCAACAGTTCTTGGGGTTGCTCCTGAATTAGTGATAGAAGAA
The DNA here is from genome assembly GCA_004027875.1 of Aplodontia rufa. NCBI lineage: Eukaryota > Metazoa > Chordata > Mammalia > Rodentia > Aplodontiidae > Aplodontia > Aplodontia rufa. The sequence continues at coordinate 4,217 of PVKS010027541.1, forward strand.
AATGTGGAAAATAACCTCTTTCACAAGAAAATTAAGTTGGTTACTATTTAATTTCCTGATGGGGTGATTGAACTTGAATATAGTTAAATTCACCAGGCTATTTATCAACCTTACCTTGATGATAGAAAATTTCCCCTCTAATTTTCACAAGGGCTTGATTATTTAATTTTTAAATTGCCTACATTGAACTAAGTTGTTAAAATTGAATTGCTTAATGTTTTTAATGTACCATTAACTTTATAAACATTTATTGAATGCTCATTTTGAATTTGTATTTATATTGCTTAAAAAGAATAATAATTATCACATCACTCCTCCTATTCATTATTTACTAAGTATTTATTGTATATGTACTTTGTTCTGTCCATTGGTGATAAATAGAGTACAATATGTGGTCCTTCTTTCATGCTTACATTATGATGGAAGAGGCAGTCCATAAACCCAATAAATAAATTATATAGTGTTATGGAGATTGATAAGGTTAAGTGACTGGTACTGCTGGATGAGTGTAATTTCTACTTTAAATAGGGTGGAAAGTGAGATTTGATCTTAGCTATGAATGAGGTGAAGTAGTGAGCAATGAACTTACCTGCAGAAGGAGCAAGTGGCGCTAACATCCTGGTGAAAGAAGATACTTGAGGTGATAAGGAACAGCTGGGAAGTGGATGTGGCTGGTATAGGGAGAGTGGGAGGAAGAGTAGGGGCAGATAAGTCTTTGTCCTTGTTTAGTTTATAGTCCAGTGAGAAAAAGACAAGAATACAATATTTAAAGTATAGTACAGGTTTTGCTGTGTTTAATATTATTGAACATATGAATGGGGCTTCTGTAGTACTCTGAAGACTTCCTAGGGAAGCAACCAAGAAGTCAATGAGCTTAGGTAAAAGGTGGGTACAGGTTTGTGAGAAATTGTGAGTGATCAAGAACAAAGGAGACAGAAGCAAGTACTATATATGGAAGACCTGGAGATGTGGGACAAAAACACATTTGGGAGACTGAAAAATATTCTATATGACTAAAGAATAACTGATTAGAAATTAAGACAAAAATGATGACAAGATTTGTGTAGCAATGGAAAGGAGTTGAATTTTATTGTCAAAGTAATAGGGTGCCATAGAATGTCTTTAGTCAAGGGAAGGATGCAGATCATTCAGATAATGTTTGTTGCAGATGATCTGAGCAGCTTACAGGCGTTTAGAAGCCTACAGCTACAATCTAAAGGAAACCTGAATTGGAAAAGAAGGAATACGAAGATCCATCAATGTTCTACAACATATTTAGTAGATACAAATTGATTTATGTAGGAAGTCAGAAAAAGATTGAAAATTTAACTCCAGAGTTTTCCTTTTGCACACACGAAGGGGTAACAATGACATACACATGCAGAATAAGGACAATTTTGTGGGAAAAGGTGAAGATCTTATTTTGAGACATATGGAATTCAAAGTAGTTAAGAGGTCTTCAAGTTAAGATATCTAAAAGTCAGATACATAAAATGGTTTATAAGGAAAGAATTCTGGAATTGTCATGTGTCTGGTGAAGTGGAAACCCTGGGTTTAGATAAGGTTGACAGAGAAAATATGGAAAATTAGTAGAGTAGAAAGCCAATTTCAGCACCCTGGAAACACAAAGTTATGAAATGAATGGAGAAAGACAGGTAGCAAAGGGAATTAGTAAGAAGTGGATGAATAAACCAATGAACAAAAATGCCAAAGGAATAAATTTGATGATGATGTTAGGTATGATCAAGACTTAAATCTGAAGAGTTTTAAAGCAGCTAGGTTTTACTGAATGTTTACTACATGCACTTCACACTGTTTAAGGTGTTTTCCCACAGAGCTTCATTGCTGCATGGGATGAACTGGTAAAATCTCCCCTGTAACTACATCTCAGGAAATGAAGGCATTGACAGTTAAACTTGTTGAATTAGACACTTCTGACACCACTGTATGTGAAATAAATACGTTAGTTCCCATCACACTATCAGAAGTAGGATTATTGTAAATCCATTTTATTTGCAGGATAATTGAGGCACAGATTACAGGAGCAGACATTCTGGCTTCACATTCCAAAGGCTATATTTGTGAAATGGTGGAGAAACTTTATACAAGATTCCCAGAGGAAAAAATAAAAATTGTCCTGATGGATGGACAAGATGGGGGAAATAAAAATTCTGCCTTTTAATGAATTTTTCTGACTGTGGAATTTTCATTAGGCACACATGACATGTAACAAAGTTGAAAAGGAATAATACCCCATTGTGTCATAATTATACTATTCATCTTTACATTATTTCCACTGAGTTACCAATAATTTCTTTCACAAACTGGTATGATGAGATGATTTTATGATTATTCAAAGTGTAAACTCATTGATTATTGTGTTCTCAACTTTGCATCATTTTGACCAAAATACCTGACAGGAGCAATTTAAAGGAGGAAAAATTCAGTGTGGGCTTATGGTGTCAAAGATTCAATGCATTGGCCAATTCCACTGCTGTGGACCTAAGGTGCGACAGAATAGCATGGCAGAAGGGCACAGTAGGGAAAGCTCACGGCAGCTGGGATGCAGAAAGCATGAGAGGAACCAAGGACAAGATATAGTTCAAGGCTATGACCCTAGTCACCTACTTACTCCAGCCATGGTACACCTGCTTACAGTTACCATTCAGTAGTCCAATTAATTTATTAATCCATCAAATAGATCGATCCACTGATGAGGTTAAATCTCTCATTATCTAATAGTTTACCTCTGAACCTTTCTGTATTGCTTAACAGATGAGATTATCAGAAGACATTAAAGATCCAACAGTTACAATTATCTAGGTTTATAATTTAATATTTTAGAAGTTTTTTATTTACCTGCTTATAATTTATTCATAAATTCAACTAAATCCAAATTTCAACTAAGACTTTAAATGTTAATCTTGCTTAGAAGTTGTTGCATTAGCCTCTACTTAATTTTCTTTTTATATTCATTTGGCAATATAAAAAGTGATAGTTATGTTGTGATTGTCTAAAGCCTTCCAATATGTAAAACTATAATGTACCAATTTTAAAAAACAGGGCACAAATATATAGTGTTTACAAACAACTAACTTTGTAATATTGGACTAACAAAAAACCATACACATATTGTTATCACAGTGGTGTCCCAATGGTCATGGCTGGGGCAAGCACATACACTAACACACACACAGATGTCAGATGGAGCACTGAGGGTTTTGAGGTATATAGGATTTGCCTATTCGATCTCCCATAAATTTCAGAGCTTCAAATACACCAAGATGAGGTCAGAGTAATTTTCCTGATCTTCTACTTCTTTACTAGATAATTTACTAATGGTAACCTTGCAATAAGAATTCCTAAGGGGAAAAATTCCTCATAAAATTCACTGAATTAAGCGCTCGTTTGCTGCTTAAGTACATACTCTGGATACATGAGTCATTAACACATAGGATGATGTTGCTAATATGACAGACTCTATTTAAACTTTTGAAAATTATTTCATTGAAAATAGATAATTAAACAAGAAAGGCAGTTCAACTAGGGAAGACTTGCAACTATACTATCATGTCGAAAATCATTTATTTAAGTAATTGTATTGAGATCAAAAACATTAAGTCTTTAAGAAGCAGTTCTGTTAGACCCTTTTCCTGTCTTTTCTTCCTTTCACTCTGAAAGATGACTACTTATTCTTTTGTAATACACTGAGTAGGGCACACTGTATTTTCTAAAACCTAAAGTAATATAATTTAGTTTTTTTATTTAAAATTGACTACTTGAGGGTTTAAAGGTCTTTTGAAATAAATGTAATATATGAAATCTTAGATTCCTAATAATTTAGTGCATACATATGAAGCACTGAATACATGTTATGAATATTTACATATTGCTTTTGTTACATGGGTCTTTAAATGATTGACTGAATATAGACTCAAAATATTAATGATATGAAAGATGATCACTATATATATGTTTGATTCAAACACAAGCCAATTTTCTTCTCAACTACTTTAAGTGAAGCTGTTAGATATTTTGTTCATTTACTAATAAGTGAATCATTGATTTAGAAAACTTTCAGTTATTCTACGATTTATTTGATTAAATATAATGTTGAATTTTATCACTAATTCACAATTAAACACTAGAACAATGATAGTCAATGAATCATATTTTATAAATTTCTTTCACATCAATGGTAATTTACTTTTCTTATGCTATGTAATTCTATTTTTTTATTTTCTCACAATTACCACAACACTGAATAATTAACAAATGGGAGGAAAAAAGAAGAAAATTATAGAAACATTTATACTATTGCCATCCAGTTTATCTTCAGAAGTTTAATCCTCCAGCATAACATGCTTATCCTGATATATGACTTATCTTGTCCCAGCTGTATGACTTATTTTTCTCTTGAATGGTTTCTTTTCATTCCTATGTTGCATGCCTACTGATACACTAAACAATTACCTTAACCTCACTCCACAGCTACTGTGCCATTCTGGTACTTATCTGTATTCCACACTATGAAAAAATGCCTTATCATTTATCTCTTCAGATACTATATTCAAGTTTATTCCTTAACCTTTCATTATACTTCACACACCATCAAACTTTCTAGGCATACAACAGTTTTAGATTGACATTAAGATATCATTTTTTTCTCGGTAATCTTCAAAACTTGCTTCCTTAAAATGACAGTTTCATGAACTGAACTTTTCTTGTTAGCTCTTCTACTATCAACTTAGACACCCTATTTTAAGTAATTTAATGTGTTTAAGAAATAGCAGTGTCATGAAATAGTAAACACTAAAATAAATATTTCTGTAATGTCTGTTCATCTGAGAATCACAGGTACTACTGTGTCTAAGTTATTTAAACATGTTTTATCTTTCTGAAGAACTTAATTTTAATGCCAGTATAGCTTCCTAAAACAAAATAACACTGCTCATGGAATCCAACCAGTAAAAAAAACGAAATGTGAAAATAGTATGTAATAGTTACATTGTCCCATAGGAAGAGTGTTGCAGATTTATGGATTTTTCAGGTTAAAACTGAAAAATATAGTTTGTTAATTTAATAGAAAAATTTAATAATTCATAATAGAATTTTCATGTATTCAAAATGAAAGAGAAAACAAGTATGTGCATGTGGGGAGGGATAGAAAGAGACAGACAGACAGACAGACAAAGGTGAATATGAGGGGATTCAATGACTACCTTGAATGAGTTCCAGAACCATAGAGAAGATTCTTAATTTCAGAAAACAAAACAAAATACATGCTAATATACAAGTGACAACTAACTCCATGCACCAATGATACCACAATAAAACAAGTGATAATTGATCAATTTTACAATCTAAATATTATGCCTATTTAAAGCCATATATTCCTGAGACCATTTTTTATAACCAGCAAAATATCTTACTTTTACATTTATCTGTGATATATAGAAATTTTCACTTATAAACTACTGGCTTATCTGATGGGAAATTGAACTGGCATCTTAAATTTTCATGCTTAATGCTGTGGTTCAATGTCACTCTAAATCAACTTTGTTATTATTTGATGGTTATAAAGTAAAACTATCATCCCAACACCATAGCTTACATTACCTCACTCCATTCTCTCACTGGAATTTCTTTACTCATATTAAGTAAATTAAAAACTTAATATTGGGATACTTGTTGTGTCTTTTTTAAATATAAGACCTTATTTTAAATATATTTTCAATCACATAAATATAATTTCAATCATATATGCTAAATATATTAGCTTTGCTAAATAATTGGTTATATCATCAAATGACTATTTCTTTCAAGAAATTGCATTTCTTAACTCCAAAAGTATAAATTGCTTTATACTTTTGAGATTTAAATGTACAAAGAGTACAAAATCCTTTTCTTCCCCTAAGGGAAAATGGTATCAAAACATTGTCGCACCCTTGGAGCATTATTATTCCTTTTCTTTTACTGGTGGATGTCTTTCCAAAGGAGGCTATATTTACAACTTTCCCTCCAATAAGCTAACTGGCATTAACAGAAATTCAACACAATTGCTATTAGTAAAATCTAGTTGCCATATATATATATATATATATATATATATATATATATATATATATTCATCTCTCTTCATTTGGTTTGATCACATTTGAATTTACTGTCTCCATCACTGTATAATTTTGAACAGGGTAGGTTTCTTTCATTCTTTATATTCCAGTGCTTTTCCTATTTTTTGATGTAGAATATTCATATGTCTCAGGTCATTACTTTTGCTCTTGTAAGTTTTACCTCCCTTTAAAATTTTTTTGTTTTCTGTTAGACAACTGTCAATAATGATGGCCATATTTAGATGTAAATACAAATTCCCCTTTCACAAAGCACAATCATTTAGAGGCAAGTCCCACCTCCCCACAGCATTGTTGGAATTCCTTTCCCCTGGTAAACTACCTCACCACACCTGAGCCCGCAGGTAATTACCCAAGCCCTGTTCTCTACCAAATTTGCTCACTCCAGGCCACATGTTCCTGTTCTCTCCAGTACTGAGAGCAGCCATTTTGTCACCTCCACCCCCCTTATAAAATCTCTTGTCTCAGCTACCAGGGGTGTCTTTGCTGCTCCAGCGAGTCCAACATTTTCACTCCCATAATATGTATGTGTGGCTATTAAATACACTTGTGGCTTAGAACTTTTTTCTGAGCCATAATCCACTGGAGAGTTGATTAATGAACTTCTCAAGTCAAATGCCTCTTAAATGTACCTAATATGTAATTCTTCCTGTTTCATCCATCTGCCAGCAAATGAAATAATGTCATTCATCCTTGCAGCTGAGTAATCCTCCATTGTGTGTATATGCCACAATTTCCTTCTCCATTCATCAGTTGAAGGGTACCTTGCTTGGTTCCATAGCTTAGCTACTATGAATTGAGCTGCTATGAACATTGAGTGGCTACATCCCTATTATATCCTGCTTTTAGGTCCTTTGGATATATACCAAGAAGTGGGTAAGCTGGATTAAATGGTGGATCCATTCCAAGTTTTAGGAAGAACCTCCAAGCTGCTTTCCAGAGTGGTTGTACCAGTCCCATCAACAATGTATAAATGTACCAGTTTCCCCACAGCCATGCCAACATTTGTTGTTTGTATTCTTGATTATTACTATTCTAACTGGACTGAGATGAAATCTCAGCTTAATTTTAATTTGTATTTCTCTAATTGCTACAGATGTTGAACATTTTTTCATGTATTTGCTGACTATTTGTATTTCTTCATTTGAGAAGTGTCAGTTTAGTTCTTTTGCACATTTATTGATAGGAGTATTTGTTTTATTTGGTGTTAAGTTTTTTAAGTTCTTTGTGTATCCTGAATATAATGCTCTGTCTGAGGTGCAGGGGGCAAAGATATTTTTCCCATTCTATAAGTTCTTTCTTCAAATTCTTAATTGTTTCCTTTGCTATGAGGACTCTTTTTAATTTGATGCCATCCCATTTAATGATATTTTTTTCCCCTTTCACTTCTTGTGCATTGGGGATCTCGTATAGAAAGTCAGTTACTGAGCCAATGTGTTGGAGTTTTGGTCCTACCTTTTCTTCTAGTAGGTGCAGGTCTTCTGGTCTAATTCCTGGGTCTTTGATCCACTTTGAGTTGAGATTTGTGCGGGGTGAGACATAGAGATTGAGATTCATTTCACTACATACGGATTCTCAGCACCCTTTGTTAAAAAGAATGTCATTTCTCCAACTTAAGTTTTTGATTCCTTTGTTGAGTATGAGGTAACTGTATGTATGTGAGTTTGTCTCTGTGTTTTCTATTTTATTCCATTGATCTTCATGTCTATTTTGGTACCAGTACTATGCTGTTTTTGTTATATATCTCTGTAGTGTGATTTGAAATCTTGTATTATGATTCCTCCAGCTTCACATTTCTCACTAAGGATTGCTTTGGCTATTCTGGGTCTCTTTTTCCAAATGAGTTTCATGACTGATTTTTCTAATTCTGTGAAGGTCATTGGAATTTTAATGGGTATTACATTGAATCTGTATAGTGAAATAAGCCAGTCTGAAAAAACCAAAGGTTATATGTCCTCTCTGATATGTGGAAGCTAACTCAAAATAAGGAAATGAACAGAAGAATAGTCAAAGGGGAAAGGAACTGGAGAAAGGAGGAATGAAATAGGGAAAGTTAATGGAAGGAATCAGATTCAACTTGTTAAAGTCCAAATAAGAACATAACATGGTGAACTAATCAAAATAAAATTTAATGAGTCACTTGAAAAGGAGGGGAAAAGCATTTAGTAAACAACAGAAAGACCTGTAAAGGAAAGAGAAAGAAGGAGTGGGGGGATACTGGAGACTGAATTAGAATAAGCTATTCTACATGCCTTTACAAAAATACAAATATTTAATCCTATTGTCAAATATATATAAAAAGAAGAAGAGGTGATAGGAAGGGAGAAGGGGAAATGTGTTGGGACTGAATTAAAACAAGGTACACTACAAGCATTTATAAGTATGTCATTTTATATACTCTTGTCATGTATATAAAAATGTTCTTCAGAGGTGTAAGAATTATGTTACTATACTGGGTTATTTAGGAAAATATAAGATCCAGAAAGAGAGGCAAAGGATCAGGGGACAGGAGGAGGGAGGTGGGGGGTTTCTAGGGGGGTAGTGATCAAATTGTATTGCTATATTGTGTGCATCTGTGAATGTGTGACAACAAATTCCATTAGTATGAACAACTATAATGCACCAATTAAAAAGTAAGAAAAAAATGTAATTCTTTTCCATCTCACAATCAACATCTCTTCTAGCTTCTGTTTTCTTCTAATGTTCCGATTACTTCTAATATTTCACTCAGGGCTTAAAATTTAGTGTTATGCTCATTTGCCTCCTATGTTTTCAAGAACTTTTCCTGTAATCCATTTGTTTATATTTTCATTGCCTCTCACTTTTTCAAACTCTTTTCAACCTGATCTTAGATCATGGTCAATGAAAAGTCAAAAATCTTCAGTTACATGCATTTTAAAATTCACTGGGATCTCTCTTCCATGTTATTTTCTAAACCTATCTACCATAAATTCCCTTTATTCAACCTGAGTTTAAATAATATCAAAGAGAATCAAATTGAAGAAAATAATTGTTTTCCTATATACATATTCTTAATTGCATCATTTAAGGAAATTAAATTCTGCTTATCCTTTGTACCTCCATATTCAAGTGGAACTCACAGTTGAAGGCCTGGAGCAAATATAGTTTCCTACAAGTCTTAGTGATTCCACTCTTACCTTTCTAATGTGCCAGTTTAAACTAGTAGTTTCTTTATGAGGATTGTGCCTAAAGGCAGTCTGCCTTGTGAAAAATATTAACAGCATTGAATTTTATTCTGCATCTGTATTATTGATGGACTATATTTTAAACTGGACTTAAGAAAAATACATACTATTTGTATCTGTCATCAACCTATGTGTGAGACCTTAATGTTTATTGAAAGAATGACTCAGTAAACTGAAACTCACTGTGCTGGTTAATTTTTATGTCAACTTGACTGAGCCATTGGGTACCCAGACTTTTGGTCAAAAATTATTTTAGGAAGGTTTTTCTATCTAAAATTGTTATTTGAATTAGTAGATTGTATTTCCTAATGTGGAGAAGTCTCATCCAGTCTATTGAAGATTTGAACAGTGAGAGGGAACTCCTACCTAATTGATGGAGCTAGCACACAGGTCTTTTCCTGTCTTATAATTTAAGCTAAAAGTCAACTCTTTTTTTTGTTTAGAACCTGACAGCTTTTAGACTAGAACTTGTATCATCTGCTCTGCAGGATTTCCAGCTTTCCAAATGCAAATCTTAGAACTCCTCAGCCTCTGTAATCACATGAGAACCTCTTTGGATTCTCTCTCTCTCTCAAAATGTATATATGAAATATATAATAACATGTATACTTAGAAAGAGACAGATATTGATATATGTAGATAGATATGCTTTGTTTCTCATGCAAATACTGACTAATATAGATTTTAATACTGAAAGTGTTTCTGGAAGAAAAAAAAATTTAAGGAGAAGTTTCCTAAATTGATGGTGGGGCTTCTGGCATTGGCTCTCTAATTTGATTAGATTTAAAGGCACTAAAAACTATCTTCGAAATAGTAAAGAGTGCACTGAGAGTTCATTGTTTGCTTGGCAATAAAGATACACAAAATATCTCAATTGAATATTGCTAATCTACAGCCTATAAGAAACCATAGGAGCTGGGTAACTGTGTATATGGTACTTTTGGAAATTTTTAGCAAACTAACAAGTATAATGAGATTGGTGGTTTGATGATAATGGTCTCTGGATAAAAGGGGAAAGAAAAGAAAGGACTCTGGTATTTAAATTCCCACCTCAATTACCACAGCCATGTAAATGACCTTACTTCTTCAGTATGTGACCTTGGGGGAGACCCTTACGGCATGTTTGAGAAAACTAATACTTTCTCCCAAAGCACTTGTTCTGCATGCAAGGCAATGCTGATTCTCCTCAGGCTCTACTGCTCCCACCCTTTGTTTCTTTTTTATTTTTAGATTTATAGCTACTATAACTAGACTAAAGCTAAATCAGGCTCCTAAAAGTAAAATACAAGATGTGACTCATAGGAGTTCCACTACACTCCAAAGAATAACGTGCACTTTCTAATTTGTACAGACGGAAATCCAGGAAACATATGATAATAAATATAAAGGAAGCTGGGTAATGGAAGAGGGAAACAAACTTGGATCAAGCCGAATTTAGCGATAGGAACTCACCCAGAAGGCAATCTTTATTTACTGTTGTATCATAGGAAGATAGAAGAAGCTCTCACAGATTGCTTGGTTGATTGGCATTAACATGGACCAAAATATGACCCATTATCTGTGACCTATAAATGCCAGAGCTGTGATTTAATGTAGAAAGAAGGAATTCAAAATCTAAGGAAGATGAAATCTTAAGAGTTTATTCACCCACCCTGGGAGTATCCAGAAAGCATGACTTTCACCAGTACTATGGGAAGTAAATCTGGCATCCCTGAAGAGTTCTGTGACTTCTCTTTCTTGTAGCCTAGTCCTTGTAGTGGGAACTGCAGTGACTGAACAGAGAAAGCTAAAAACATTAGGAATAAATGGGTTATCAGGTAGCAGGGTTCAAGTGGTAGTGCTTAACTACAAAATACAAATTGGGCATGGTTATCATAACGGACAGCAAAATCAAAACAGCAAGCAGAATACTCTGACTTTAACAAAGTTATGGCATTCCTAGTTGACCATAGTATTTTTGCTAAAAGTAAAATAAATAGGGAGCCTATACTAAATTTTTACTTGATCTGTGTAAATAGAACGGTGTCAGTTTGAGTAAACAAAAATCTAATCTGAATAATAAAAACAGAGTAAAGGTCCCAAAATCAATTTTCAAATCTTGAGTCAGTTTGTAGACCTAAAAACTCTCCAATAAAAGGAAAGCCAATTCTTAAGGAAGGACTCCACTATACTCTCAAAAATTTATACTATTAATATTTCTTCTAGCTTTCCCCACATGGACTTACAACCTTTTACCAGTGTAAATATGTGTCAAAGAAAATGAAATTGTCAGATCTTTCATCAACTATTGGGCTTTTGGGCACATAACTTTGGATTGACACTAATTCTAAGAGACCCAAAATGTGACTTGTTTATGAGAAGCATAACTATGGAAAGTCTTGCAGAGGTCACAAGATCAATGGCATTTTAGCTCAGGTACATGTCACATAAAGTCCAGTGAAACCCTGAATTCATCCCTGTGATTATTTACCTACAAGTAATTGCAAAATGAGAATGGATTTATTTAGCAGGAGACAGAATACACATTGATTTACTGACGTATGGAGTCTGGAATTTATGGTAGCAAAGTCACTAGAATTGCCTCTATCTAAGGAAACTGGTAAACCAAAAGCAATAGTACATTTTTGGAGAGTTTACAGAGATTAATATCAGCATCAAGAACTTGAAAAATGCAACAATGGTGGTTCTTACCACATCCTCATTTGGCCTATGTAGAAACAGATGGACCTGGAAAAATGACAGTGGACTGTCATAAGTTTAGCCAGGTGGTGATTCCAATTGCAGCTGCTCTACCAGCTGTGATTTTATTGCTTAAGCAAATTAACACATGCACTGGTAGTTGGTCTGCTGTTAATAGATCTGCAAAATACCATTTTTTCCATCTTTATCAATAAGGTCTACCACAAGCATATTCATTTCAATTGGCAAGGCCATCAACATGCCAGCACTGTCCTACTCTATAAATATATAAACTCTTTAGCCCTGTGTCCTAATTTACTTCACAAGATCTTGATCACCCTTACCTTCCATAAGTCATCACATAAACTCATTATGTTGATGACATTGTATTGATTTGACCTAAAGAGAAAATGGTATCAACCGTTCCAATTCATTGGTAAGACATTTGCATGACAGAGAGTGGAGAATGAATCATGTAAAACCTCACAGGCCATCTACATCACTGAAAATATTAAGGGTCCAATGGTGTGTGGCATGTTGAGGTATCCTTACTGAGGTAAAGAATAAGTTGTTACATCAAAGTATTCCACATTTGTATGCGTTCCTCTAATATGTTTACTGAGTGACATGCAAAATCGCTTGTTTTTATGTGTGGTGAAGAATAAAGGACAGGCTGCAAAAAGTCTAGACTTCTATACAAGCTGTTTTGTCACTTAGACTATATAATCCACACGATCAATGGTGCTTGAAGTGGTATTGGCTGATAGGGATGCTGTTGGAGCCTTTGTCAGGTCCTTATAGGTGATGACAACTCAATTCCTTAGGATTTTTGAGCAGAGTTCTGGTATTTTTGGAAAATGACTCTTTTTGAAACATAGCTCTTGCCTATAACCGGACCTTAGTAAGTCTGAATGCTTACCCATTGGCCACCCAATTTCTTTGCAACATCAGCTGCCTACCCTAAACTGGGTGTTATTTGTCAAATCAAGCTAGAAAGTTGGGTATGTGCAGCACTCCCTTATGAAATTGAAGTAGTATATAAGACATTTAGCCAAAGGAGGCCATAAAGGCTTGAATAATTTAAGTGAATAAGTTGTCCAATGTCCCCACTGGTACACAGTGCCTTTTCTCTCCCACTCTGTATCTATGAATTTGTGGGGAATTCCCTACAACAGAGAAAATGAGAACTTGCTTCTGCACTATATGTAGGCATCACCTGAGAGCTGACAGATGTAGTATGATAGACTCTTTCTGGGATATCCTGAAAGACAGTGATGAAAAGAAATCTTTCCAGTGAGCAGCACTTCAAACTGTGTCCCTGCAGGTTCATTTTGCATGGGATGAGATGTGCAATAATATTTCAGTGCATGGTCTGCAGCCCATGGTTTGACTGGATGGTAAAGGAAACAGCAAGAATGTAATTGAAGAGGCTAAAGTGGTGGCTCAGCAGTTAAAGCGCTTGCCTGGCATGCGCATGGACCTGGGTTTAGACCCCAGCACTACATGCACAACTAAGTTTCAGAGAAACAAAATCCAGATGAAAAAAGAAATTTATTTTCTTTCTCTCTCTCCCCCCACCCACCACTCTTTTTTAAAAAAACAAAATGTAATTGGAAAATTGGTGGCAAAGAAATTTGGAGAAGCATGTATATATGTCTCTTAATGGGCAAGAAATTTGAAGGTATTTGTGTCCAATATAAATGCTCTCAAAAGAGTGACCTCAAGAGAGGAGAATTTTAATAATAAAATAGATAAGATTACCTGTTCTGTGAATACCAATCTTTTCCCTCAGGTACTGCTGTCATTGCTCAGTGTGTTAATGAATAAAATGGCCATGATAACAGGGATAAAAATTATGTATGGTTGCAACAATATGGATTCCACCCACCCAGGATAATCTAAGTACTGCCACTACCAAGTGCATAATCTCTCAGAAGTAGAGACCAACATTGAATATCTCATGAAGTATTATTTCCCAAGATGATCAAACCATTATTGATTACAGGTTGATTACATTGGACCACTTCCTTTATGGAAGGGGCAGTGCTTTTGTCTTAATGGAAGAACATTCTGGATATGGATTTTCCTTCCTTCGTGCAATGATTCTTCCAAAAATACCCTCCCCGGATTTCTAGAGTACCTATCCACTGTCATCATAAACAATCATTGCTTCTGAGTAACTCACTTAACACCAAATGAAGTGCAATAACGGGATTCCCATGAAATTTACTGGTCTTACCATATTCCCCACCATACTGAATCAGGTGCTTTGAGAGAATGGCATTTTAAAGACAGTTGCATTCCCAGGTATGTTGTAATCCTTTGCAGCTGAGGCAAGGTTTTCTGAGTGGGCCATATTAACTCTGATTTTGTGTCCAGGATGTGGTGCTGTTTATCTCCTAGCCAGGATTCGTAAGTCCAAAAGATCAGGGGAAGAAATTGATGTGAAACTATTCATTATTACCTCTAAACACCTACTAACAAAATTTTTGCTTCCTGTTACTGAAATGTTATGTGCTGCCATTCCAGAGGTCTTCTCCAGCCTCTGATCCAACAGACAAACAAAGAGGTTCTGGATGAATGGGGTAATTGTTTCTGACTGCCAGGGGCAAATTGTACTTTTGCCCTTTGATGGAGGTAAGGAATAACATGTCTGGAACAGAGCAGATCCATAAGGGTGTTTCTTAATATCAGCTTTCCCTGTGATTAAGGTGAATGGAAAACTAGAATAATGAAATCTGGGAAGGACCACTAAGGAATGACCCAGTACCTTCAAGAATGAAGGTTTGATTCACCTCACTAGGAAAAGGCTCTGACGCCTGAGTGTTCGCTGAAGGTGAGGAAGTATACACTCAGTAGGAAAAGAAGGTATTTACAAAGCTAACCACCACCATGTTATCTGTAGTGGATATGAATATTTCCTCATTTTGTCATGAATGTGAGTGTGTAGGTTAAAAATTAGAAAAACAAATTTTATAACAGATCATCGGAATTTATAATGCTATTAAGATGATTTTATTGTTTAGTTACTTGATTTTTTACTACAAAATGGTTTCAATTATAATTAATTCACTCAGATAGTTTTGTAAGTATTAAAGAAGATAATGCTATTTTCAAAAAACAAATTATCTTTTTAAAACATCAATATATTATGATGAAAGTCATGTATGAATGGCTATGTATTTTCTTAGTGGTATTTTTAAATTTTATGGAATCTAAAAATACTTCATTTCAGAGCTTATTCAATTTATACGTTTTCCTTAGCTTTTTTTGTCCAACAAATATTTCATTCAAATGAAAAGCTATATTACAGGTATTTTTTTTCACACACACAGTACCCACTTTTCTAGAGCACTTCTTTCTTATATCATTCCTTACTTCCAAATAACATCTTCTGACATGTGACTGGATTTTTAGATACCTTGTAGGTCAGTTTGGGCAGCAACAGGTATAGATATGCTTTTTCCTTGCCACCTAATTCAGTGCCTTGAAAGCTGTTTTATTTTCTAGAGGAGTATGCATTAAAACATCTAAATAATAGGAGATAAATCCAGTGTAACAATATGCTAGCTGTAATATGGTAATTACAATGCCTTGGTAATTTAGTAATAATAGAACACTAGTTTATAACAGTATTATCTAGAAGAGTGAATCATGTTTTTGGACTAGAGAGCATCCAAAAATAAAGCAAATGCCCCTCCTATCCAATCACATAAGTTATTTCTAATTGCTTTCACGCTGCGGATAGTAGAGGTGATAATATTAGTTATATCAGAAATTCTTTTCCATAAAAAAATTAAAGAAGAAAAATTTAGTTTAATTTATTATTTTAAAAAGGGCATAATGTTTTAGTAATTAATATGGTAGATATATGAATATGTAGTTGAGTCAGAACATAAATGTTTCTTAAGATCTACAAATTTTTATAGATTAAAATGCTGTTGAAACATGCACATATCACAAAACCTTACCAAACCAAAAATATTTTAAATTGATAATTATAAATGAGATTAAGTTGGTAATAATTTAAACTCACAAGTAAAACTGATAGCCATTGAAAATAATTATCTATTTCACATTAAATGCACTGAAGTCCAAGGGTCCGTAAATCAAATTGCGATATATATATATATATATATATATATATTTTTTTTTTTTTTTTTAAGAGAGGACACTGAGAGAGACAGAGAGAATCAAATTTTATTGAGTTTTTCACATGGCTTTCGTTTCTCTGACACTTGGTTGCGTACGTGGGTGCTGGGGTTTGAACTTGTGTACTCGCAGATGCTGGGCAAACACTGTAACCACCGAGCCACCGCTCCAGCCCCATATCAAATTGCAATATTTTCATGTGTGCATGCACAGCAGAAATTTTGTCACATAGGATATGTAACAGACAGATTTCTTAAAAGAGGGAGTTGAAATCCTCACTATCAAATTGAAATATTTTTTAGTGTTATTTTAGCTTTTTTTCCACATAAACAATATGGGGGCTGTCACATGTAAGAGTGTTTAACAGTATGTATTTTAAAACTGATGATTTTTTTGCAAGCAATCTCAACTGCATTATTTTAATTTTAAATTATTTGGTTACAATAGGGTAAAAATGAAGACTCAAATAAATTATATAGAGTGTTTCTATAACTTTTGCATTTAAATAAGTGATCTGTCAGTGATTGCTAGACTATAAATCTTCCATTATCACTTGATACTTTGTGCAGAATTTTGTACATTGCCAAAAACCAAAGATAACTATGTGGCATATGTGTGTCATTTCTTATTAGTGTATGTGGCAGATGTGAGTCATTTTATATTATTTCTCAAAGATTGTAAGCTTCAGAATATTTAGAAGATAAATTATATGACTAGGAAAATAAAGCCCTTAGAAATCTTATTGGGTTTATTTTCTTTGCCAAATAAAAGTATCTACCAATGCAATGAGAAAGTAAAAGTACTATAAGGTGAAAATTTGATCTTCTAAAACTCATTCTCTTTTCAAAAAGTTGTGCCAATACTACATTTATTGTAAAGTACTTTTTCATTGAAAAGATAAATGATATTTTAGGCTAATAATAAGCATTTCTTTCATTCTTTCTTTCTACCTCTCTCCTTAAAACCATTTCTTTGCTTCCTCCCTTTCTTCCCTTCTCCTTCCTTCCCTCCCTTCAGTCCTTCCTCTCTATCTTCCTTTCAATCTAAATATTCATTCAACCAGCCTACTTCTTGCTTTCACTCATCATTTCTCCCGAGTCCCGCATTGCCAGAAATGTGGGTATAAATAACTTGGGTTATACTTAAAAAGGTATTTGACACATTTATGCCAAATACATAATTCTGAGCAAATTGCTAAATTTGTCCAATGGACTTCTTAAATTTCTCCTCAAAAGATGCTATGAGAACTTTTTTTAAAAAATCATAAAAACTATAAATTTCTATTCATATTTATTTGAAATTAAAATAGCTGAAATAGCTGACCTATGATCAATTCTTTCTGCTTATCAAGGGCAAACCAAGAACAATGAAAGGATCAGGCATTGTGTCTCATATCTGTAATTGCAGCTATTGCAGACACCGAGACAGGCAGATTTCAAGTTTAAGACCTGTCTGGGCAACTTAGTAAGATATGTCTCAATAAACAAACGAACAAACAAAAAAATAAATAAACATAAAAATGTTATTATTTCTGTTTTAGTCAACTTTTTTGCTGCTGTGACTAAATGACCTGACGAGAACAATTTTACAGAAGGAAAGGTTTCTTTAGGGGCTCACAGTTTCAGATATCTTAGTCCATAGACCTCTGACACCATTCCTAGGGCCTCCAGGTGAGGCTGAACATCATGGTGAGAGTGTGGCAGAGGGAAGTGGCTCAAAGCATGGTGCCAAGAAGCATAGAGAGAGAGACTCCACTTGCCAAATATAAAAATATATATCCCAAAGGCATGTCCCCAAGGACCCACCTCCTCCAGCCACACTCTAGTTTACAGTTACCAATTAATCCCTATCAGGGGATTAAATCACTGATTGGCTTTAGGGTCTCATAACTCAATCATTTTCCCTCTGAGACTTCCTGCCTTCCTGCATTGTCCCATATGAGCTTTGAGCTGGGCGGTGGGTGGGCACCTTTTATCCAAACCATAGCAATATTAAATTCAGAATGCAGAGATGGGTATATAACTCAGGGGTAGACTGCTTGGCTGGCATGTGTAAGATGCTGGGTTCAATTCCCAGTACTGGAAGAAAAAAAAAAAAAAGGGAGAAGGAGAAGAAGAAAGAAAAAAAGTTAGAAGTTAGAAGCTAGGTGACCTAGTCTAATCTTCTTACCCATGGATCTCCCGGTTAAATGAAGTGATCAGTTTTGCTAGAGGGAAGAGAGACCTGCTCTCTGACATGCCCTGAGAACGCTGAAGCCCTGGCTGAAGACTGCATATTGGAATTAAAACTCAGCATGTGTGAGAACTGTCCTCCTGCAGAACGCCACAAAAGTTATGAAAGCTTCAGGGTATAAAATGAACAGGTTTCATGGTTAGATTGCCCCACTGTGTTAGGGATATCATCAGTCTTCTTTAGGGGTGACATTATTTTGGGTAGAATGGTACATCTAAGCTGGGGTGAGCCTTATTAGCCTAGAACATTCTCTGTTTTCTCTGAACTTCCTGATTGCCTCTGTCCTTGACATTTGGTAAGTGTTATGGTGAGAGTACTGATTAACATTCATGCTAATCTGGTTAGGCAGTCTGATCTTGTTTGTTAGCTCAGTTCCTCACTTAGAGAATGTCTTGATGAGCCAGGGTATATTATTTCCTGATAATACTCTTCTTGTGAGCACAAGGAAACAAAATGTACTCAACTGCAAACTTAAAGAATATTATCAAGAGTTCCTGACAGAATTTAACCTTAAGGGAGAATGTAAGCTTATTAGTACAATTCCATCTCTGTCATTGTTCTTCGTAATGGCCATAATCAAGGGAGAATTATTCCATAAAATCTCATTAGTTTGCTCCCATATGACCAATGTGTATTGCATTTTTAGAATTCATATAGTCTGTGTTTTATATTTATTCATAAAAGCTGAAGTATAGTTTAGTGTACAGAGACATGATTTAAAGTACTGCCTGAACATTTTATTTACTTTCAACATTGTCAATCCTGGTTAAAATTGAAAACACATGTTTATCCACGGCATATACTTATATAATATTACCTCATTGATGAGAATAGTATAAATTCTGCAAAAATCTCTGTAGATTGAACTGTAGGGCTTGTTCCTTTCCATTATGTTGTCACTTAGGTTAGCAAAATAATACGTATATTACCATTGAACTGGTATCGTTGTCTTAAAAATAATATTTGTGCTTTCCCATTCATGTTATTAAGTGCAAGAGTGCTTTTTCCTTGAATATTACTTCCTATGGTTCTGGAATAATAAAGTTCTATTTCCCTTTCAACTCTTTTTGGCTTGCCACCTTTCTATTTGATTACATGTAAGTTAAACTCAAGTTAATTTTCTATAGCATAACAAACACATTGTATAATGAACTTTACTGAAATGCCTTGGTTTGGGTCAGTATGAGGCTCTCAGAGAAAGATGTTTCATAAGAAGTAATAGTAGTTTTTATTATCTATAAATGAGAATCAGATGGAGAAGGTAAACTTTCTGTAAAATGTATTCGAACTATCATTTCCTAACAATTGCTCTCCAAAACACCCACGTACACACACATACTGTCATACACTCACACATGCGTTTTATCACAGCCTTATTTCTTAAAGGAAAAATACATATTATACACACAGAACTGTATGTATTGTGAAACTTTATTTTTATATTAAATCACAACTTAAAGAAAAAGCTGTATTATGGACATCACCTCTGTGGTTTACTATCTTTTTATTCTGGCCAACCACATGAAAGTCCAGACATCCCAGTTCTGTTAATTTTTAACACTCCATTCACCATTTACCATGCTGCTGCTGCTGCTGCGTCCTCCCCTTCTCCTACCTCTTCATCCTCCCCGCTCCCTTCCTGCTACTCTTTCTCCTCCTCATTCTTCTTTCTCTGACTCTATCTCCCTCTCCCTCCCTTTTTCTCTTGATTCAAATATTAACTCAGATGTCTTTTCTATTATCAGAGAGATGGGCAGGTACAGCATTGTGGAGTATTGTGTAAGGCCTACGAGCTTGCAGGAAAATGCTAAAGGACATTTGGTGGGAATTCATTGAGACTTGATTACTTTGTATTTTAATGCATTCTTTTGATAGTTTGTGGAAGATGAACTTAAAAAGAGCCAAGGTATAATCAGATAAAAGGTTTAGGAAGCTGTTTTGTATGATTTTACAAAAGAGAGAGGATGAGAGCCTTGGTAGCCACCACCATTATCATTGCTAATTGTAAAAACAGAAACAATACAAGGAGCTAATTATCCACATGGTTGAAGTGTGCAATTTGCAACAGCTTTAATTATTGCCTGATAATTAAAAGTACCCAAGTCAAGATTATTTTTTGAATTTTTAAATTTGTATTGGTTCTTTTTTAGGTATATATGATATAAGCAAGCAAAATGACATAATTTAAAAAGCTTGGAGTTTAACTTGTTCTAATTTAGTCCCCAGTTTTTCTCTTTCTTCTCCCTTTCTCCTACCCCGGTTCATCTTCAATATACTTGACAATAGGATAAACATGGACATTTTTTTAAAAAGCATGTGGTGTAACATTCTAATTCATGTTCATATATGAAAATAGAAAAATTATCTGATCCATTCCACAAATTTTTTCCCTGCCTCATTCTTCCTTTCTGTTTCCTTCTCCTTTGTTTATCCCTCTGCTCTCTTCCTTGTTTTGGTTAGCTTCCTTATACTAGAGAGAACATTTGACCTTTGGCTTTTTGAGACAGGCTTATTTCACTCAGCATGATATCCTCCAGTTGCATCCATTTGCTGGCCAGGATCATAAAGTCATTATTCCTTATAGCTGAGCAATACTCCACTGTGTGTATATACTACGTTTTCTTTATTCATTTAGCTGTTGAAGGGTAATGTGATTGGTTTCATAGCTTAGTTATTGTGAATTGCGCTGCTATAAAGATTGATGTGGCTGCATCACTGTAGTATGCTGATTTTAGATCCTTTGTACGTATACTAAGGAGTTGAAGAGTTGGATATAATGGTGGATCCATTCCTAGTTTTTGGAGAAATCTCCATACTGTTTTCCAAAATGATTGTATCAATTTGTAGTCCTACCAACAATGCATAAATGTACCCTTTTTCTCACATCCACGCCAAATTTATTGCTCGTATTCTTGATTATTGGCATTTTCAACGGAGTGAGATGAAAGCTCAGTGTAGTATTAATTTGCGTTTCTCTAATTGCTAGTTATATTGAATATTTTTTCATATATTTGTTAACCATTTGTATTTCTTCTTTCTGTTCAGTTCTTTTGCCCATTTATTGATTGGATTATTTGATTTTTTTTTTTTTTGCTTTTACAATTTTGAGTTTGTATATCCTAGATATTAATGCCTTATCTGAGGTACAGGTAGCATGGATTTTTCTCCCATTCTGTAGGTTTGTAGGTTCTTTTTCATGCTCTTGATCGCTTTCATTTCTGGGAGGAAACTTTTCATTTTGATGCCAAGCCACTTATGGATTTTTAATTTTATTTCTTCTGCTTGGAGAGTCTTATTAAGGAAGTCAGTTCCTGAGCCAATGTGCTGGACCTATATTTTCTTCTAGTAGGTGCAGGGCTTCTGGTCTAATTCCTAGCTAGTTTATCCACTTAGTTGAGTTTTGTGCAGGTGAGATATGTGGGTGAAGTTTCATTCTGCTACGTATGTATTTCTAATTTTCCCTGTACCATTTGTTAAAGATGCTGTCTTTTATCCATGTTTTTGGCATTTTCATCAAGAATGAGGTAAATGTATTTATGTGGATTTGTATTGGTGTCTTCTATTTTATTCTATTGATCTTCATGTCTGTTTTGGTATCAGTAACATGCTATTTTTGTTATTATAGCTCTGTAGTATAATTTTAAATTCAATATTGTGATGCTTCCTGGTTCACTTTTCTTCCTAAGAATGGCTTTGGCTATTCTGGGTCTCTTATTTTTCCAAGTAAATTTCATGACAGTTTTTTTCTAATTCTATGAAGAATGTTATTGGAATTTTGATGGCTGTTTCATTGACTCTGTATAGTGCTTTTAATAACATTGCCACCAAATCAAGTTGTTAATGCCATTACTTTCAGACCAATCTTTCTGCAACCCTCCTGTTATGGTTTGGATGAAAGGTATCCCCTAAAATCTCAATCCATGAGACAATGCAAGGATGAGTTGAAATGATTCAGTGAGTTAATCCCCTGACTGGGACTAACTGGTAACTGTAGGCTCGTGGGATGTGGCTGGAGAAGGTAGGTCTTTCGGAGCATGACTTCGGGGTATATATTTTGTCAGTGAACTCTCTCTCTCTGCTTCCTGGAGCCATGCATTGACCTACTTCCTTCTGCCATACTCTTCTGCCATGATGTTCAGCCTCATCTGAGCCCAAGGAATGGAGCCTGCCACCTACAGACTAAGACCTATGAAACCATGAGACCCCCAAATAAACTTTTCCTTCTAGAATTGTTCTTGTCAGGTCTTTCAGTTACAGCACAAGAAAAAAGCTGACTAAAACAGAAATTGGTACTAAGAGTATGATAGTTGACCTTGTGGTTTAGAAGTTTTTGGAGCTTTTTGGAAATTGTGGGAGGAATTTTGAAATGTTCAGCAGTGCAGCTGAAAATGCTTTAGATTGTTGTAAATGGAGCTTAACTGCTGAACCTTATGGGAACTCAGAAGACCAGAATGATGATAGAACTGTGCACAGTAATGATGGGGTTCAAGAGATTTCAGAGGAAAGAAAGGACTCTATTGGAAATTGGACTAGAGACTATTCACGTTATGTTCTGGTTAAGAAATTGTCTGCCTTTTAATCAAAACTTCAATGAGATACCACCTCACTCCTGTTAGAGTGGCAAAAATGAAAAATACAAACAATGACAGATGCTGGAGGGGCTGTGGGAAAAGAGGAACACTACTACACTGCTGGTGGGACTGCAAACTGGTTCAGCCACTATGGAAAGCTGTATGGAGAATCCTCAAAAAATTAAGGATGGAACCACCTTACGACCCAGCTATCCCA
>PVKS010027542.1:7152-27511 GCA_004027875.1 Aplodontia rufa
CAGCGTTCCGGTCCTAACTTCAAAGGTGAAGGCCCTGCACACCTCCGGCAGTCGCCACCAGGCATCACCTAGCGGAATGGCAAGCAGTGCCATGTGGTGCGTGCTCTGCCTGCAGGAAGCTGCTCGCACCACAGCTGAAGCGCAGGCAGGGACACTCAGAGGAACACAGCGCACAGCCTCGACGGCTCGGGAGCTCCTTTACCTTCACGTCACTCTCAGCCTGTCCCCTAATCACAGCGAGCTTCAAACAGCGAGAGGTCGGAAGCCGGAGGATGTGGCATTTGGGCTCCTGGACAAGACTGGCCGCGCAGCTGGAAATGACCGAATCCAATTCCCTCGTCTAAACTGTGCCTCACAAGAACCTCCCTTTATCGCCTCCCACCCCACAACCAACACTGCTGCTTGAGTAAAGAAAATCAGGCTAACTAGAAAGCTCACACCGGGCATGGGAAGCGCCCACAGCACCCTCTGTCTGAGGAGTCAGGTCTGAGAGGACAAATGGCTGTTTTCCCCAGAGACTGGCAAGTGTGTGCCCAGCTCATGGCTGCTGCTCCAGTGGGGCCAGCCGAGGCACACTGGGGATGCAAACTGCCAGCAGTCTCAAGTCGTTCAAAGCTTCAGTGACTTCTCCATGCGCATTTTGCTGAATTCACATTTAAGAAACAGGAAATTCAAATCATGATTTCTTTTTTAAAAGGCAAAGAAGTCATACTAAAATTTAAGTCTTTTAAATCATATCCAGTGTTGTCACTTTAATTTCCAAGATAACAGGAAGTTAGCAAATGGCAAAGGCTGTGAATAAATCTCTGCAATGGCCAAGGGCCTCTGCGATGAGATCAGGAGAGGGCACATGAGGCACAGAGGAAGCCCCTGCGCCAGGGGTGGAGAGAGGCCTTCAACAAGCACCCACGCTTCAGCCTTGGACACCAACACTGTGCTCAAAGAATCACAAAGGAAGAGTGGCATTTCATTTGATGTACTCTTTGTTCCTTTGGTGGTACCGGATGGAACCCAGGGCCTTGAACACATTGAGCAAGTCCTCTACCACCCAGCTACATCCCAGCCCTATCTTTGGTACACTGAAAACCATCATCACTGGTCCAAGTATGAGCTTCTTTAGTGTTTTAGTCATACACATGTTCAATTACTCATCAAATAATATAATAAATTCCTACGTGAAATACTAGAACTTGTGAATGATTTCTGCCAGGCCATTTCTTTATCTTCTCCGTTGTCAGAGGTGAACCTGGTCTGTGAGTTGCTTGGACCATCCCTTCAAGACGGAAGCTCACGCAGCCAAGGGATGGTGGTCCCGGTGACTGGTGGGTCTTGCTGCCTCTCCTCCTCGGAACTGCCTAAGTCTTCTCTCCCAAAGTCACTCCCCTGCGCAGGGGCAGCAAACATCCAGTCACTAGGTGGGGACAGGGAGAGAGTTTGGTGGGGGTGCCCCTGGCCCTCCAGCCCCTCTGCAGCTAAGTCCAGAGTGCCATCCAGAGCAAACATGAGGCACAGGAAGGACACCTTGCACCAGGAGGGCTGGAGCAGCGATCAACTGAGACATCTCAGTCCAACTTCTCCTTCTTTACCTTACGCACAGAAATCTGCTCCCAGTCTGTTTCCAGAGAGCTCAACCTTTGACCTCACCCCTGTGTTTTTTTTTCAATAAATGATGCAGGACAAGTGCACTTTTTTTTAAAGAGACAGAGACAGAGAGAGAATCAAAAAGAATCAATTTTATTTGGTTTTTCATGTGGCTTTCATTGCTCCAACACTTTGTTGTACACATGGTGCTGGGGTTCGAATGCATGTCTTCATGCATGCCAGGCAAGCACTAACCACTGAGCTACCACTCCAGCCCTGCAAATGTATATTCTTAAGCACAAATGAACAAACCTTGACTTAAACCTCACTCCTTGGGCAAAAATCAATTCAAATGGGTAATGGATTTGTATGTAAAACATAAAACTATGAAATTTCAGGGAAAAAAAACAGGAGAAAACACTTTTCATGTGAAAAGACTGCCAACATGGCTAGTCATAAGGAAAATGTAAAACCTAGCTGCTGCACACAAGAAAAGACTTTTCCAGGGAAATGGAAACATATTTTTTCTTATTTTTTATTAGTGCACATAATGATGGGATTTGTTGTCACATATTCCTAGATGCACATAATACAACAATACAGGTTGGTCAATATCCCCCCAACACCCCTACCTCCCTCCTCCTGTTTCCCCAATCCCCTGCCTCTCTTTCCTAAAATATCCAAGTGCAGCAACATAATTCTTATACCTATGAAGAACATTTTCATATACATGACTATAGTATATACAATGACATACTTATAAATGCTTGGAATGTACCTTGCTTTAACTCAGTTCCAACATTTCCCCTTCTCCTCCCTTCCTATCACCGCTTGTTATCTTTAGATATGTTTGACAGTGGGATTAAGCATTTACATCTTCGTGCAGGCTGCAGCACAGCTTGCTCAGATATCTTATGCAGTGTCTTGCAACTGCATCTCAGAAATATTCACAAATAGCATTGTTATTACAATCCACTTCTCACTATTTTCTCTTTTTAAAATTTTTATTAAGGAGTTGTCAGACAATAAATATTAAATGCATATAGAGTGACAATATGTTATGCATTTGGTCTTAAATCATAGCTTTCTCCCAACAGTGCCCACTCCCCAGTCTGATTCTTCCATACTACATGCCTACAAGAGAGATATGTGTGTATATGTGTGTGTATATATGCACGTATATGTGTGTGTGTATGTATATATATATGATTGTGAATTTTTCAGAATTAAATGATGGTACAAATATCAGTTGACTTCAGAGCTTTTGGATCCATTCATCCAGTGAGGAGCATCTGGGTTGACTCCATAATTTAGCTATTGTAAATTGAACTGCTATGAACATAGATTTTGCTGTGTTGCTGTAATGTGCTGATTCTAACTTCTCTGGGAAAATACTCAGAAGAGCGATAGCTGGGTTGTATGGTGGATCCAACCCTAATTTTTTGAGGAGTCTCCACACTGCTTTCCGGGGTGGCTGGAACAGTCTGCAACTCCACCAACAGTGTGCTACTGTTCCTATCTCCCCACGACCCCTCTAGCATTTGTTATTGTTTGTGTTCTTCATCTTTGCCAGTCTGACTGGATTGAGGTGAAATCTTAAGGTAGTTTTGATTTGCATTTCTCTGATTGCTAGTGATTTAGAACACTTTCTCATGTATTCATGGTTTGCTCAATTTCCCCTGTTGAGAAGTTTCTGTTTAGCTCTCTGGCCCATTTATTGATTAGATTATTTGTCTTTTTGGTTTTGAGTTTTTTGAGTTCTTTGTAAATTTTGTATATTAGTCCCTGTCAGAGGGATCACAGGCCATGAATCTCTCCCATTCTGTAAAGGAAAAAAAATAGCTAAACACCAACAATAACTTCCTTCATAATAGCTAAAAACTGCACACAGTTCAGGTGCCCTTTAAAGGGTGAATTTTGAAACAAAGTATGGCATGAAATACTACTTACATATAAAAGTGGAAACTCACTAATACAACAGCACAAATGAATCAGCTGGATGTTTTACTGAGAAAAGAGCAACCCTCAAAGAAGACATACTACATAATTCCACTTACATCAAGATTTTTCGAAATAACAAATGTAGATTAGACCAGTGATTATCAAAGGCTGGAGTGGAGGCTGGGAAATGGCTGCAAGGGGTGACAGGAGTGACCCCTAAAACAGATTTGCTGTGAGTCTCTCCCTACTACTATGGGGATGGATGCACAAACACACATGTGTGCAAACTGCATACAATTAAATGCAGATACTTGACCTGAACAATCTGAAAAAACTTGATGGTTTGGATTAATCCTGGCTGAGATACTGTACTGTACCACAATTCTACAAGACATTAGAAGTAAGAGGAGTTTCACTTAAGGGTATGTGGGATCTCTTTTTACCTTTTCTTACAATTATATGCGAGTCTATAATCACATCAAAATAAAAAGTTACATTTAATAGTGCAATGCTTGTTTTAAATGTTGATTGCATTATATACCATTTTTTGAAGCTTTTTAGTCCTTTCTTTCACATACTCTCCAATTCATTCTATGCAGTATGTAACTATTAAAATGTACCTAATCTGATGCTTGTAACTTGCTTTCACCCATTTTGACACAGCTGTATAATATTCTAATTTGTGACTGTAACACTAGTCATGTGCATATTTTCCTATTGACTGCTTTTGCTTCCTGTTGTTACAGATAATGCTATAAACAGTCATGGCCTTGGTGTGCACATATTTCTAGTTCAGTGATATTTCTTTCATTCCTTTTTTGAACTTTTATAGCTTTACTATTTTCAGCCATATTCTTTTCAAATATAAAGATAAAAGCAATGCTTTCTTTAAAGCTGTGTTTTTGCATTTTCTCTAGGTTTTGATGTACAAAGTGGTTGTCTTTAGTCACTTCCAAGTATATTTAAACTTTGCATTATGTCAACTTCTTTGGCCAGAAGATGTTTAGATTGTTCCTAAGTTCTAAATATATAGGGGCTTCTTTGTCTATCACTTTTAGGTGTTCTTTTACATTTTTAGTTTAATTTAATTATCATAATAGAACATGATCTGCATGATACTGGAACTATGAAATTTACTGTTTCTGGCCTCATGGCCTAGTAGACGATCGATTTTGCGAATGTGTCTTACATGCCCAAGAAAAATGAATTTACTCTTCCATTTCCTAGTTGCCTGAAAGAGGGAGCTTCTTATTATGAGCATACAAAATCTCATTTCAATATATGAGCAGATAACAATCAATACCCAGTGCTTTGGATTATACAGAAATTATCACCTGTGGTTTAAGATTTGAACACAACACTAACAATTTTATAGTAAACTTACTTTGAATTTGACTCTATTATTTCTAAGTACTCACTTATAAGGATAATAATGTAGATAATTTTTAGCCATCTCTTCAATTGTTAAAACACCATTTAAGATAAAGCCTAAGTCCCCTTCTTTGTTTTCCTCTAAAGAATCTTATTACATGCACGAGAGCAACCAACTTCACTTCCTAACAAAGTAGGAAGAAAAGTTTACAGTTCCTTAAAACAATTTTGACAGATTTCCACTCCAGAATGAATTCTCCTGAGCAGGGAGAGCTAGGTGAGTTCGTGTGTGGTGCTACAAGCCAGCCACCACCTTCACAACGGAGCTTAGGCAGGTCCCAACCAGCCCCATGCTCCCCTGCCTCTTCAGGCAGGCACACACAGAAACAGAGGCACTATTAGGGTCACGTAGAAGAAAGACAAAGAGAAGAATAAACTCTGTGTAAGTGCCTAATGCATTAATTGAAGAAAGAAAATAAACTGTCCTCTTTTCCATTAAAATAAGTCAGAAAAGTCAGAAAGCACTGAGAAAACAAGGTTTTAGACAATGTAAAATATTTAGCTGATGTTAGGAGGATGTATCCCAGCTGTAGGAGACGAACACAATGATGATTTTCTCAGTAACAAATGTTGGTCTCTTGACAAACAGACCATTCTGAAGCTTTCTACTTAACAAGCTATTAGGAAATCTCAACAGAAAATAAGGTTGTGGCTTCCCAGTTGGTGGATGGTTAAGGACTCAATAAAAACTCTAATCATGTTTTATTTGGGGCATTTTGTTTCATTTGTTTAAACTGTTTAATTTTAAAAGAAATTCCATTCTCATTTTAGGCCTAATGGGAACAGAAGAGACTTGGATAAGCATTTAGTTTAACCTGATTTTCCAAACTAAGGCAGATGGACAAACATGCTGGGAGCAATTTCTGCCTGCAGCTGTCAACCTTGTCACCTGGCACACAGCTGCCCAATCTACTTTTCCAGGACACGGCTGTAATCATCCAAGACCTCTCACCTCTCATGATACCAGCTCTGGAGGCTAAAGTGGCGGCTCTGCGGTTACGGCGCTTGCCTGGCACACATGAGGATGCAGGTTCGAACCCCAGGATCAGGTACACACCGGTGTGTCAGAGCAATGAAAGCCACACAAGTAACTAAATAACACTGTTTCGGTCTCACTGGCCCTCTCTCTTCTTTTTTTTTTCCAAAAAAAAAAAAAAAACCCAGCTATGCGTTGATTTCAGCTTTACCCTCTCTCTCCAAGCTAGATCACCTCCTGAGCGGGTGCCAGCTCACCTCTTCCAGAGCGTCTCCGAGGTGCTGCTTTCGCGCACCCGTGGGTCTCCGGCAGCCCATCATCCTTCACCACACATCCTTTACCATCCTTCCTGCTCATCTCCTCCACGAGCCCTGCCTTGAGCTCCCGACCCCATGATGTTAAATTGACAGTCCCTCCTGCCGCTGAACTCCTCTTTAGCGTTTCACGTGTGGAAACGGAACGTACAGTTCTGCATATTTTACATCTGCATGCCTTCGGGTCCCCAGCAGCCTTTCGACAGTTGGCCCATGCTAGCAAGGGGACCGGAGGGAGAGCCTGACAGCAGCTTGCTTGGAGGGAAGTTTGTGCAAGGAAGTGTGGAAAGAATTCACCCGTAGGACAATGCTCCTTTATTAAGGAGGGTTTGAAAGTGTGGATGATGAAACAGCGGCAGGGCTCCTTAGCAACGTGTGCGGGGTTTGCACAGACACCAAGACTCCAGCACAAGACCCACCCCATTGTCCAAAGAGACAAGAACCAAGTGAGAGAGGTATGTTAGCATCCTCTGCTCCACCGCACACTGCTGCTGAGGAATTAAAATGATGACAGCTTGTTTTTGTTAAGAGAGAGGGACAGTGAGAGAGAGAGACAGGTTTTCGTGTGGCCTTCATTGCTCTGCCACTTCCTTGCTTATGCGGTGCTGGGGTTTGAACTCATGCCTTCTCAACGTGCCATGCAAGCGCCGTAACCGGTGAGCCACCACTCCAGCCCCAGATACTGACAGCTTTTTAGTGATTTTTTTTGTCCTAATCAGAAAAAAAATGATACAACGCTATATACAAATTTAAGAAACTGGCTTCATGACTTCAAACAGTTAGAGTTACAAATTTGGGCTTCATTATATATGCTAGTGTTTAACATACGGGTGAGCTGATATATTCCTGTGTGGAATGATTCTGAAAGAGATTTGTAAAAAATAATTTTTAAATTCAAATAATAATCTAAAAATAACATGAGCGTTTGTCTCTTTCGATGACCCCTTAAAACGCTAGCAGCGCTGCTGGAAATCTACCTGCTTCGAGCCCACCGCTGTTGCCCGCTGTCAACACAGGAATCGTCCCACTCCTGTCCAGGCTGAGCCTTTGCGTGCACCTGGATCCGCCCTTCTGGCCCCGAAGACTTCCCCACTGCAGGGAATTCTTTGCTTAACCCATCACGAGTTTCTGCCCTTCTGCTTACTCTTCGCCACCTGCACATGACCTTGATCTTCTATCTTCTAATAAATCCCGCCCACTGTGCACCCTCTCAACACCGCCCTGTCCCTACCTCCTTTCTAGAGAAAATGACTCCTCATTGCAGCCAGTTTCTGTCTGCGCTTCTCCACTGCCATTCCTCCTATCCTGGCTTTTCTCCAGCTTGGCTTTCTGCTCACAGTTCCACCAGGACCGCCCTGGGGAACACCACCCACTGTCCCTACATTAGCAAATCCACACTCTCTTCTTCCCCAGTACACATGCTCAAAAGTATCCACTATAGGTGAAAAGTCTTTTCCCTTTAAGAAACTACGCTCCTGACCTTTTCCTATCACAAGCACCTCACTTTCCGGTTTCTTTGGTCAGGAAATCTGCAAGTATTTCCACGTGGCTGTTGCCTAGGGCTCAGCCCCTTTGCTCTCCTGACCTATCCTCCCCTTTCTCTTCACCGGTCTTCCCTCTCCTGCCTTCTCTTCTTCTCGTACCTTCTCAGGGTCTCGTTCCATCTCTTCTGAAACTGATTTAAGTTAGTCTTCCCTATTTTAGCCGTCATCTATCTGTATTCTGATGATTTCCAAGTAGATGCCTCCAGTCCCAACTTCATCGATGATTTTCAACTCGAATATGGAAGTGTCAGCATGTCATGTTTGCTTTTCAAATTTAACATGTCCAAATTAGAACTCCAATCTGCCTTTCGAACCTGCTCCGTCTTATTCTTGCTCCACAGGGTGTCTCTACTCATACAGGTGTGTGAGGCCAACTCCTCATTTCCCTACTTTCTATGTCCAGTCCACCACCCAGAGTAGCACCTGTGCTTCTCACTGAGAGACTAGAAGGCTCTCCAGAGCCCGACCCCAGGACCTTCTCTCGTGGCCTCCTACTCTCCATCTGGATTCTAGGAGTCATCACAATGACAAGCTTCTTCATCACATATTTCAAATCAGCAGCATCAGGCATTCTGCTCACGCTGTCTCACTGGCAACATACATGACTCTCTATAATTACCTTACTCATTCTGGCAATGAACATCAAAAGAGAGAAGAAACCGATCTATTTCTCATGTGTTCCTCATGCCTACAATGAAGTCTGGCAAATAGAAAATTCTTATTGATCGGCCCCAGGCATTCCTTGACTTGTGGCTGTACAGTTCCAACCTTCCCACGGCCTTCTCTTCCCTGTCCCACAGCCTTCTCTTCCCTGTCCCAACTGTGTGTGTGTCACGTATGGATATCTGTCACTCAATTTAGAGCCCACATGGAAAGTTCAGGATGATCTCATCTTACATTCTTAACCAACTACAGTTGTTAAGGAACTTTTTCTAAACAAGATCACATTTACAGGTCCTGGGACAAGATCAAGCTTTAGGTCACCATGCAATACAATACGTGGTTGTCCTTGAAAGGCAATGAAGGGTTAGAGGCCACCAGGCTCTTACAAAGCTTCAGACCGTGATTCCAGGCATGGAATTATTAGCTGCAACAATTCCATGGCATAAAACCTGAGCAAGGGAAAGGGCTACGTTGAAGGTGTATTTGTCAAGCAACATAATTTGAGGATCAATCCTATTGTAAAAGTTTACATTTCTTTGGAAATTTTTATTTCTTCATTTATTCCATTCATGGCACCCACTGCTAAGCTGTCACTCTCCTATAAATGACAGCAATAAGAACAAACCTGGACAACTAGATAAAATGTAAAAAGTAGAAGCAAAAACCATTCAGGAAACGGTATAAACAGAGTGAGTCCTTATTTTTAGAAACAGAAAAAACCTCTGATTGAAATACTTTCTCTATTTTACTTCATGCCACACTTCCACAAGAGACATATCTCGAAAAAACACAGTGTTAATCAGGTTTCTATAACTATAACAAAATTCATGACATAATCAACTTAACAAGATGGAAGGTATTCTGATACCAGGTTTCAGAGGTTTCAGTATGAGATCAATTGGCCCTAGTGCTTTTAGATGTGTGGTGAGGCAGCACAAGATGGTAGAGAGTGTGCGAGAGAGCAAAGATGCTGACCTCAGAGTGGCCAGGAAGCAGAGAGGGGGACCAGGATGCCTCACTGTCTCTCAAGCACACCCCCAGTGACTTAGCTTCCCCCCGCGAGGCTTCACGCCTCAAAGTTCTACCGCTTCCCAACAGCACCACGGCCTGGGACTAAGCCCTTTACACACAGGCTTCTAGGGACACTCAAAACTACACCAGCCAAAGCTTCAGAAGCTTTTTATTATAGTGCCTTCACATGCAAACCAAGAAGATTTGGTGAAAACCAAAAGATTATAAACATTAGAATTACCAATACTGCAAATACTAGAAAAAACTAGTATTCACATCTAAAAAATAAAAAAGGGTCCGAGGTGTAGCTCAGTGGGCCTAGCATATGCAAGGCTCTGGGTTTGATCCTCAGCATGGCAAACGAGATTAATTAATTTATATTAAAATTTTTAAAAAATTAAAGAGAAGACACTCTCTATTCATATTCCAGTTTCTTAGCACATAAAATAAATGGCTGTAGAAATGGCATCACATGAAAGATGCATTCATGACAGATGAATTAAACACTAACCTTCAGGGAAAATGTGAAGGATATTTGGAGTACTTCAAGAGGAAGATATAAAATTCCTTCACCATCTACATTAGCCAAACCTTAGTGTGGGTGTTAAAAACAAATACTGGTTCAATTGGTTAGCTGTGGATTTTTTCAATATCATTTTTATATAATCAAATCAATTCTTGATTGAGTCAAACTGCTTTAAAACAGCTGAATCATAAAACAATAAGAACCAATTCTTTATGAACTCTTCAGAAACAGAAGAATGCATTCTATCAGATCATAATGGAATGGAATTAGAAATCAACAGCGAGGAAAAACAGAAACCACATTAACAGATGGAAATTAATAATTAACTCTTTTAAATGAAGAATGGATCAAACAGGAATGAGAGAAGGAATCAACAAATTCTTAGAAATAAATGAAAACAAAGATAACAGCATATCAAAAATTTTGGGACAGTATGAAGGCAGTACTAAGAGACAAATTCATTGCTTTGAGTGTCTACATTTAAAAAATAGTATGCTCCACCTGAAATCCTTAGAAAAAGAAGAACAAAGTAAACCAAAATCAGAAGAAAATAAATAATAACAACTGAAATTAATGAAATTGAGAAAAAATATAGGATCAATACAACAAAGAATTGGTTCTTCAAAAAGATAAATAAAATTGATAAACCCTTAGCCAATCTAGCCAGAAGACAGAAAGAAAGAAGACCCAAATCAACAAGATTAGAGATGAAAAAGGAGATACGGCCACAGATGTTTCTGATATCCAGAGGATCATTAGAAGCTTTTTAAAAAACATTTCAATAAACTGAAAAATTTAGAAGACACATATTTCTAGACATATACGACTTGCCCAAACTGAACCAGGAAGACACAGAAAGCCTAAATAGAACAATATCAAGTGATGAAATTGAAACTGCAATTAAAAGCCTACCAACAAGGAAAGGCCCAGGACCAGATGGATTCTCAGCAGAGTTCTACTAGACCTTTAAAAGAGAACTAACCCCAGTCTTTCTCAGATTATTACACTCTCAAACTCATTCTATGAATCCAGTGTAACCCTGATACCAAAATCACACAAAGACCAACCTACAAAAGAAAACTGCAGAGCAATATCCCTGATGAACACAGATGCAAACATCTTTAATAAAATATTATAAACCTGTATTCAAAAACATTAAGAAGATAACACACCATGATCCAGTGGGATTCATTCCAGGAATGAAAGCCTGGTTCAACATATGTGAATCAATAAATGTAATTCATCACCTACAAAGAATTAAGAAAAAGAATCATAGGACCATCTCAATAGATGCAGCAAAGGCCTTTAATAAAATACAGCACCCATTCATGTTAAAAATACTGACGAAACTAGGGATGGAAGGATCTGACCTCAACACTATGAAGGCTATATATGATGAGCCCACAGCCAACATCACACTAAATGGAGAAAGATTGAAAACTTTTCCTCTTAAATTAGGAACAAGGCTAGGAAGTCCAGTCTCAACACTATTTTTTGTTGTTGTTGTTGTTTGCTTGTTTGCACCAGGGATTGAACCCAGGGGCATTTAATCAATGAGCCACATCTTCAGTCCTTTTTGTATTTTATTTTGAGACAGGGTCCATGCTAAGTTGCTTAGGGTCTTGCTAAATTGCTGAGAATGACTTTGAACTCATGATTCAATATAGTTCTCAAAACTCCAGTTACGGAAATCAGGAAAAAGAATGAAATTAAATGGATATAAATTGGAAAAGAAGAAGTCAAACTATCACTATTGACTGATTACCTGATCCTATATATAGAAGACTCAAAAAGTTCCACCAGAAGACTTCAAGAGCTGATAAATTTATTTAGCAAAGTGGCAGGATACAAGATCAATACTCATAAATCAACAGCTTTTCTATACTCCAACAGTGATTCAGCTGAGGAAGAGATCAGGAAAACCAACCCGTTCACAAAATCCTCAAATAAAAGCAAACAAACAAAAAAACTGGGAATGAATCTAACCAAGGAGGTGAAACATCTCTACTATGAAAACTACAGAACACTGAAGAACAAAACTAAGGAGAACCTCAGAAGGTGGAAAGACATCCCATCTTGAATAGGCAGAATTAATATTGTTAAAATGGCCATACTACCCAAAACAATATACACATTCAATTCAATTCCCAACAAAATACCAATGACATTCTTCACAGAACTAGAAAAAAATAGTTCTAAAATTAATTTGGAAGAATGAGAGACCCAGAATAGCCAAAGCAATTCTGAACCAAATATGTAATACAGGAGGCATCTCAATGCCAAATCTCAGATTACAGTACAGAGATATAGCAGGAAAAAACAGCACAGTACTGGCATCAAAACAGACATGAAGACCAATGGAATAGAAGACACAGAGGCAGTCCCTCTTACATAGTCATTTTGTGCTTGACAAAGGTGCCAAAAATATATGTTGGAGAAAAGACAGCCTTTTAAATAAATGGCACTGGGAAAACTGGACATGCATATGTGGAAGAATGAATTTAGATCCCTTTTACCCTGTACAAAAGTGAAATCAAAATGATAAAAGACCTAGAGATTAGACCAGAAACCCTGCAATTGCTAGGAAAAAACATAGGGTCAACACTCCATCATATAGGTGTAAGCACCAACTTCCTCCACAAGTCCCTTAAAGGTGAAATAAAACCAAGAATCAGTAAGTGGGATAAAAGGTACACTTTTACATTGTTGGTGAGACTAAAAATTAGTACAATCACTCTGAAAAAGCAGTGTGAATATTCCTCAAAATGCTAGGAAGATACAGCTATTTAATTCCTCAGTGTTTATCCAAAAATCTAAAATCAGCATACTACAGAGATATAGCCACCTCAATGTTTATAGCAGCACAATTCACAATAGCCAAATTATGGAATCAACCTAGATGCCCATCAATACATGAATGGATTAAGAAAATATGGGGTAATTACATGACAGTTTTACTCAGCCATAAAGAAGAAAGACATAATAATATTTGCTGATAAACTGGTGGAAATGGAAAAAAATATGCTACGTGAAATAAGCCAGACTCAAGGTCATGTGTTTTTTTTCTCATATGTAGAAGCTAGAACAAAATAAGAAAAAGAAGGTGGTTGGGGAGGGAATAGGATATCATAAAGATGAAAGGAAGATCAGTGGAGTAGAAGGAGAATGAGGGGAGAGGAATGGAAAGGGAAGATAAATGGAATGAATTCAACAAAATCATGTTATATTCATATATAATGAATTTCAGCAAAAGGAATTTCACTGTTATGTGTATGTAGAAGAAAGGAAGTTTAATGGAGTGGAGGAAGAAGAGGGGGAGGAGGAGGGGAAGAAGGAGGAGATAGGTCTTGAAATCTAATTCCTTGCACATATGATTTAATCAAAATGAACCCAATTGCTATGTATAATTATGATGCTCGAATAAAAAATATATTAAAAAGACAGCTGAACTATCAATGAGATAACCAATTTTTCACAAACTCTTCTGAAACAAGAGAAAACAGTTCCAACTCATCATACGAGGCCAGCAGTTTTTTGACCCCAAAGCTAGACAACATCAAAAGAAAAGACTACAAGCCAATATTTTTTACAAATATAGACACAAAAATCCTCAACAAAACACTGTCAAATACAGCGCAGTGTAGGCACAAATGATTGTAAACCACAACCAAGTAGGATTTACCCCAGGAGCACAGGTTGGTTTAACATTTGAAAATCAATTACTATAATATAATACATCAATACATTAAAATGCAAAAAAAACCCTCATATTTATTTCAGTAGACACTCAAAAGCATTTGACAAAATTCAACATTCTTCATGGGAAAAAATTTTTAACAAGCTCTCACTCCACAAAGAACTTCCCCAAGCCCGTAATCCAAATTTACAAGTGTGTAGGTAACAGCCCTTCACAGTTAAAGACTGAGGCTTTTTCTTTAAGATCAGGAGCAAGTGACTTTTGCCACATCTATTCCACATTCTGCTGGAGGTTCTAGTCAGAGTACTCACATATGAAAATAAAACAAAAGGATTGCATATGAGAAAAGTATAAGTAAGACTTTTTTTTTAAAGATTTGTGTATGGTACCATCTTGTATATTTAAAAAAGAAAAGCCTAAGGAATCCAGTAAAACCCTATATAATAAAATTTAGAAAGGTACAAAATATTAACTCATTGTACAA
Source organism: Aplodontia rufa (assembly GCA_004027875.1). Taxonomy (NCBI): domain Eukaryota; kingdom Metazoa; phylum Chordata; class Mammalia; order Rodentia; family Aplodontiidae; genus Aplodontia; species Aplodontia rufa. The sequence continues at coordinate 21,321 of PVKS010027542.1, forward strand.
AAATCTACTGTATTTGTAAAATGCAGCAATGGGTAAACTAAAATTGAAATGAAGAAAGTAATTTAATTTATAATATTATCAAAAATAGGAGTAAATTTAACAAATGAAATCTAAAACTTAGATTCCACAAATGGAAAACCACTGTTAAAAGACATGTAACAAGGAACTAAATAAATAGGAAGACATCACAACTTTATAAGTTGGAATATTAATCTTATTAAGTTGGAAATTCTTTCTAAATTGGTTAAGAGTCAATATAATCCCTAAAAATCCCAGCTAACTTCCTTGTAGACACTGATAAGGTGACTCCAACCTTTACATGGAAATTAATGGCTGAGTATAGTAGAGAAGAAAAGGAAAAATATACAAACTTGGAGAACTAAACACAAAGATACAAAAATCAAGAAATATGGTAATTAGGTGAGACATTAACAAAAAAGGAGAAGAACCAAGAGTCCATAAGGAATTCCTCACATTTACAGTCAAAATAGCATGGATCACACTCATCTGTGGAGGCTGGAACTAGACCCTGGCCATTGAGAAAGGAGGTCTATTATCATATTTTAAATCAGGATAAGGTTTAATGTCATACAACCTAAAGCATTTGTAGAGATGTATTGGGCAAGGAGGGAGGGATAAGGGTGGGTAAAGGGCGGGCACTTGGGGATAAATCTAATTTTCAGAATTTATATATATATTATTTCATTACAAGCTTGTTCAATTGTTCAACAAATAAATTTCTGAATAAAAAAATATCATGGATTGTCTCAGGGGATACAAAGGCAAATACATAGGAAAAGAATGTTTTTTCCACAAATAGTACCAGCAAAATGAGGACTACTTGCAAAGAATGATGTCTGGATCTCTAATTCACACCATTTTCATAAAGTTATTTCTGAATGGGTCAGAAGCTGCTTAGGAAGAGCTAACACTATATACTATAGAAGAAAACTTGAATGTCAGACTCTTAACTCTCAGTCACAGCTGGATACGAGAACTGAAAGCATGAGCAGCACTGAGACCATAGATAAGCTGGATGTCTCATACAGTTTTTTCTTTTCTTTTTTTAGAAGGACAGCGAGGGGGCGGGGAGAGAGGGAGAGAGAACAGATTTTTATTGACTTTTTAACATGGCTTTCGTTGCTCTGACACTTAGCTGTGCATGTTGGTGCTGGGGTTTGAACCTGTATACTTGTGCATGCTGGGCAAGCGTCGTAACTGCTGAGCCACCGCTCCAGCCCCATAAAGTTTTTTTCTTAAAGTATATCATCAAAAATTGAAAAGAGTGCTTGCATCAGCAGCACATATAATAAAATTGGAATGATACAGAGAACATTAGCATGGGCCCTACACTAGATGACATACAAATTTGTGAAATATTCCATATTTTTATGTATAAGGAAGAAGAACCCAGATTCTTATATAGCTTCCAGACAGGGATCCCCAATTCAATAATCCAGAAGGAGCTCTTCAAAGATGAGAAACCAAACTAGAACAGGTTCACCTTAAACCCACAACTCTCTTAGCAAGGTGTCTACAGCCAGGGACTAGGAGGAAAATCTGGCAAAAATTATCAGTGATCTGATAATGAAAAGGAACAATGAACTAAAAGAAGAGCTAATGAAGGAAATAAATGAGAAAACTCAAGAGTTGAGAAACTCTATCATTAAAGAAATAGACATACTCAAAAAGGAAGTAACAGAGCTAAAATCTGTAGTCAATGACATGAGAGGGACCGTAGCAGAATTTAATAATACACTAACTTCTGTAGAAAATAGAACCTCTGCTATTGGAGAAAGAACTGCTGACAATGAGGACAGGCTGACTAAGCTTGAGAGCACCAATGCCAAAAAAGAAAATCAACTAAAGGAACATGATCAGAATTTTAAAAATGTCTGGGATGAAAAGAGAAGAAACAATATAAGAGTAATTGGGATTCAAGAAGAAATTGAAACAAGCATGAAAGGTATGAAGACCAACCTTAAGAAAATTGTGAAAGAAAACTTTTCTCATATAAAAACAGAATCAGATATGCTCATCCAGGAAGCTTACAGGACACCCAATAGGCCTAATCAAATGAGAAACTAACCAAGACACATCATATTCAAAACGTACAACAGGGATATCAAGGAAACAGTATTAAAAGCAGCAAGGGAGAAATCCCAAATCACATTCAGAGGCAAACCAATAAGAATTGTCTGTGATTTTTCAACCCAAACTCTGGAGGCAAGAAGGCCTTGGAAAAAAATCTTTCAATGTCTGAATGACCACAACATGCAGCCAAGAATACTGTACCCAGCAAAACTCAGCTTCAAATTTGATGGACAAATAAGAACTTTTCATGATATGATCAAACTAGCAGCATTCGTGAACAGAAAACCAGCCTTACAAAGAATTCTCAAAGATACACTCCAGACAGAAGAACAATTAATCAATACCCAAAACCTACAAACAGAGGAAATTCAGTAAAAATACATACTATCAATAACCAACCAAGACAGCCACAGATCCTACTAATAATGCTCAATGACTATGAAACACATACACACTTCTATTATGACACTGAATGTGAATGGTTTAGATGCACCACTCAAAATACACAGACTAGCAGAGTGGATCAAAATACAAAATCCAACAATATGCTGCTTACAAGAAACCCAGCTAACAGTCAATGACATCCACAGATTAAGAATAAAAGGATGGAAAAAAAATCTATCATGTGTACGGTCCAAGAAAGCAAGCCGGCATTGCAATACTTATATTGGACAAAGTAAATTTCAAACATACATTAATCAGAAGAGATAAAGAAGGCCACTACTTAGAAGTAAAGGGAACCCTACAACAGGAAAAAATAACCATAGTAAATATATACTCTCCAAATAACAATGCTCCCAACTATGTGAACAAATTACTTCATGACAAGAAAACACTCATGGACTTCAAAACAATAATACTAGGAGACTTCAATACTCCTCTGTCACCAATAGACAGATCATCAAAACAAAAAAATCAATAAAGAAATCTCCAGCCTAAATATCTCCATAAATCAAATGGACTTAACAGACATATATAGAATATTCCACCCCAAATCAGTGGAATATACCTTCTTCTCAGCAGCACATGGATCTTTTCCAAAATAGATCATATTCTGGTTCACAAAGAAAATCTCAGCAAATACAAAAAAATAAATATTATTCCATGTATCCTATCAGACCATAATGCCATGACCCTAGCAATCAAGAACAAAAATCATAGATGAAAACACATATTCATGGATATTGAATAACACTATATTAAATGAAGAATGAATCCAAGAAGACATGAGAGCTAAAATCAAAAAATTCTTGGAAGAGAATGAAAATGAAGACACAACATATTGAAACCTCTGGGACAGCATGAAAGCATTCCTAAGGGGAAAATTTATAGCACTGAGTGCCCACATTAAAAACCAAGAGAGATCCCAAATAAATAACCTTATGCTCCATCACAAAGCCCTTCAAAAGGAAGAATAATCTAACCCCAAAGCCAGCAGAAGATAGGAAATAATCAAGATCAGAGCTGAAATCAATGAAATTAAGAACAAAAATAAATAAATAAATAAATAAAAAGAATTGGTGAAGCAAAGAGCTGGTACTTTGAAAAAAAAATTAGACCCCTAGCCAATCTCACAAACAGAAGGAGAGAAATGAAGCAAATCAATAAAATTTTCAATGAAAAGGGAGTGATCACCACTGACCCCATGGAAATCCAGCAAATTATAAGATCATATTTTGAAAAACTATACTCTTCCAAATTAGATAATATGGAAGAAATGGATAAATTTCTAGACACATACAATATCCCTAAATTGACACAGGTTGATATTGAATTCCTAAACAACCTAGTACCAGGCACTGTAGTCCATACAGCAATTAAAAGTCTACCAAAGAAGAAAAGTCCAGGACCTGATGGTTTCTCCTCTGATTTTTACCACACTTTTGAGGAGAAACTAACACCTCTCCTATTAAGTTATTCCAAGAAAATGAAAAGGAGGGAACTCTTCCAAACACTTTTTATGAAGCAACCATAACTCTGATACCAAAACCCAAGAAGGACATACCAAAAAAGGAAAATTACAGACCAATATCCCTGATGAACCTGGACATAAAAATCTTTAATAAATTCTAGCAAACCGTATTCAAAAACTTATCAAGAAGATAATTCATCATGATCAAGTGGGCTTCATCCCAGGTATGCAGGCCTGGTTCAACATATGCAAAACAATTAATGTAATTTATCACTGAAACAGAATTAAGGTAAAAAGCCATATAATCATTTCAATTGATGCAGAAAAGGCCTTTGATAAAATTCAGTACTCTTTTGTGCTCACAACAATAGAGAACATAGGGATCAAAGGAACCTTTTTAAACTAAGTAAAGTCTATACATGCCAAACCCTTAGCTAGAATAACACTAAACAGAGAAAAGCTGAAAGCATTTCCACTAAACTCAGGAACAAGACAAGCTGTCTGTTCTCACCACTTTTATTCAATATTGTTCTTGAGAACCGAGCTGGAGCAATAAGGCAAAAGAAGGAAATCAAAGGGATAAAAACAGGAAGAGAAGAATTCAAACTCTCCCTTTTTGCTGACGAAAAATCCAAAAAACTCCACCAGAAAACTGCTTGAACTTATAAAAAGATTTAGCAAAGTGGCAGGCTACAAAATCAATACCCATAAATCAATAGCTTTCCTATACACTGACAATAATAGGGCAGAAGAAGAAATCAGGATATCAGTCCCATTCACAATATCCTCAAAAAGAATAAAATACTTAGGAATTAACCTAATAAGGGAAGTCAAATACCTCTACAATGAAAATTATTGGACACTGAAGAATAAAATCCAAGATGACCTGAGAAGATGGAAAGATGTTCCGTGCTCGGGCTGGATTGGTGGCTAGGCAGTTACAGCACTTGCCCAGCATGCGCAAGTATGCGAGTTCAAACCCCAGCACCCACGTATACAACTAAATGTCTGAGCAACGAAAGCCAACATGAAAAACTCAATAAAAATTGATTCTCTCTGTCTCTCTCACTGTCTCTCTCTCTTTAAAAAAAAAAGCATATAGCAAGGAGCTAAATGTTTTTTTTTAAAAAAGATATTCCATGCTCTTGGTTAGGCAGAATTAATATAATAAAAATGGCCATTCTGCCAAAAGCTCTATATAGATTCAACGCAGTCTCCATCAAGATACCAATATCATTTTTTACAGATATAGAAAAAGCAATTCTCAAATTCATGTGGAACAATAAGAAACCCAGAATAGCCAAAACATTACTAAGCAAGAAAGACGAAACAGGTAGTTTTGCTCTACCAGATTTAAAACTATACTATAGAGATGTAGTAACAAAGACAGCATAGTACTGGTTTCAAGATAGGAATGAAGACTAATGGAATAGAATAGAAGACCCTGAAAGAAACCCACAAATCTCTAAGCATCCAATCTTTGACAAAGGGGGACAAAACATAACAGGGAGGAGAGACAGCTTATTCAATAAATGGTGCTGGACAAACTGGACAGCCACTTGCAGAAAGTTGAAATTAGACCCTTATCTTTTACCTTGCACAAAAATCAAATAAAAATGGATCAAGGAACTAAGAATTAAACCAGCTACCTTGAAACTACAGGAAGATAAATTAAGTCCAACACTTTAGCATTTGGGAGTAGGCAAAAACTTTCTCAATGTGTCTCCTAAAGTGAAAGAAGTAAAGTCAAAAATCAGTGAGTGGGAGGACTCATATCCAGAATCTAGAGAATCCTCAAAAATCTCAACCTCAAAAACACTAACAAACCAATCAATAAATGGGCCAAAGATCTAAACAGAAATTTCTCAACAGAGGACATTGATCAAGCCAATGAATATATGAGAAAGTGCTATAAATCACGAGTAATCAGAGAAATGCAAATTAAAACTAAACTAAGATTTCAGTTCACCAGTCAGATTGGCAAAAATGAAGAAAATAAACAATAATAGATGCTGGAGGGGCTGTGGAGAGATAGGCACACTAACACACTGTTGGTGGAGCTGCAGACTGGTACAGCCCCTCTGGAAAGCAGTATGGAGAATCCTTAAAAAACTAGGGATGACTCCACCATACGACCCTGCTATTCCACTCCTGGGTATCTTTCCAGGGGACTTAGAATCAGCAC
>PVKS010027543.1:0-27424 GCA_004027875.1 Aplodontia rufa
TCCTTCCAGCCACCCCTCCATCCCTCCAGGCTGCTGTCTCTTGCTATACGTCCTCCCTCTGGCCCCCAGGACATCTCCCTCACAGCTCAGCACCACCTGGAGTCTCATGGGGGCTGAAGGGCCCATGCTTGGCTCAGGCCCCTCAGAGGGACTGCCCCAGGCCACTGCTCCAGAGAGGATAAACATCACCTCTGCAAGACCCAGCTCCTTGTGTGACCCCAAGCTGCTCTGAGGAAGGCACCCACCACTTCCCTGACTCCCATCAGGGTTTGCTTCACAGGGCTTCCTGGTGCTACTGCGGGTGTGTCAGCAGAAGACACACAGGCTGGTGGCACCGTCTGTCATGGGTCCCTTCTGAAAATGGTCACCAGGCATCAGCAGTGTCAGGCCGCACACAGGATCTACATTTCTGACCACCTGGCAGCTCAGAGCCTTGTCTCTTCCAAAGCCCTGGGAAACGCTTGTTGCTAGGGATGTCTTGGAGTCACTGTTCCCTCACCACATTCCCAGTACTGCAGACCACCAGCTGCTCCAATGGAAGCCTGGTCAGCCCTGACTCTGCAGGGAGGACGCAACCCAGCGACGTACCTGAGTTCATCTGCGGAGCACCATGGGATGATGGGGTTTGTGAGAATCAGAGCTTCATTAAGAATGATTTCTGCTATGCAGGAGACATGGGACAAGGGACAGAGAAGAGCAGAGCAAGGGAAGCTTCCCAGGAAAAAGTCTGTGATGCTTCGTCCAGGTGGCAGTGGAGGGCTCCCCTCACCTCCTGGTCTTCAGCCGCCCTCCTGCCTGGAATGCATGGGAATGAGGCCCAGGCTGCACAGCTCCCTCCTTAGCTGGCCCACGTCAGCGAGATCCCGTGTGATCTGCGTGACACATGCACGTGAATTGCCAAGAGCTCATCACCCCACTGTGTCGCACCCCACACATGGAGGAAGTGGTCTCTCCACTGAGAGGGACATCAAGAAAGGCGTAGGTAGAGAGCAGGCTGCTCCTCCCCACCTATTTGGCTGTGCCTGTGCCTCAGCTGGCCACTGTCACTGGAGCCACTCTCTTTCAGAATCCTCTGCGTGTTCACCCTCATGTCGTTGGAGCCATTTTATTTTCAGCCTTGGGCCTTCATTGGGGCTGCCAGGGAGCAGCACATTCCCATGATGTAGGTCACAGTCTTCCTCGTTACCTCCTCCAGCCCTTGGTGAGGTCACTGCAAGAGTCTGTGGTCCCACCTTGGGGTTGCTTGAAACATCCCAGGAGACCTCCGGCTCTCCATCCCTGACTCGCTGCCCCTGCACCAGGTGCTGGGTGGTGCGGCAGCAAGGGCAGGCTGGGGGGCTGTGCTGGGTGTGGGGCTCCTTACCTGCAGGTGGCAGATGGCGATGGCAGGTAGGCTGGCTCTTCCATTGTCCCTGTACCCTGGTTGTCTGGGCTCCTCAGGCAGCTGATGCTTGGGAAGAAGGGGAAGGAATAAGGGTGGGCTGGTTGGCTCTCCTCTTGGGGAGCAGGGTGAAGCTGAAAGTGTCCCAGGAAGGCCATGGCCCAAGCCACCAAAACAAACCTTGTCTGCACTGTGAAGCCTGCCCTGGGTTTTCTGGTGCTAGAGCGTAACATAGGGGCTGTGGTGTCATCAAAACTCTGGGTCATCAAAGACAGCCCTGTACAATACTCAGATCAAGCATGACCATGTCTGTCAAGGTGGAGAGGGACTCACGGTAAAGACTGAGAGAAGGTCATTGGCCTTGGCTCAGCCACACCTGCCCATGATTTTGTCAAATGTGGGTCTCTCTGTGGGGTCCACAGTGAGCATTTTGTTGAGGAGGCTTCGAGCATCAGGGGACACGTGGGTGGGAAAGTCCTTGGCTGTGTGCAGGAGCTGTGGTCCCCTCAATGGCAGGCACCCCGGGAGCAGGGGTGGAGAGGTCCACTGCGGCACCATGGTGCTCCTCCAGCAGGCATTGCTGGGAGGACCAGCATAGGGGTACTGCAGATGGTGCCCAGCATCTCTGCAAGAGTGACAGGCGGCCCAGGCTGAAGCTGCACAGCTTGATGTCGCCTCCGGCGTCCAGCAGGACGTTCTTTGCCTTCAGGTCCCTTTCTGCTGTGCCCTTCAGGTGCCAGTTGCCCATGGTGCTAACAATCTGCCTGAATGTCCTCTAGGATGTGCTGCAGCAGCTGTCCCCAGCAACATGCTCCCAACACCAGGTAGACATTTCCAATTGTCTCGATGATGAGAATCAAAGGGACCATGCTAGGGTGCTCCAGGGCCTTCATCATATCCACCTCGGACATGGTGAAGGCCAAGTCCTGCTCTCTCTTTTGAAGGCCTTTGACGGCTACTTCTGTCCCTGTCTGGATGTGTTGAGCCAGTTGAACCTTAGAAAAGTTGTCCTGTCTGATGTCACTCAGAACTTGACACAGGTGTGCTAGGAGCCAGCAGAAGCCAAGAGAGTCCAGGCATTCCAGGGGCCTGCGGGGACCAAGAGAGCCCAGGTGGTCCAGGGGCCTGCAGAGACCAACAGAGTCCAGGTGTTCCAGGGGCCTACAGGGACCAAGAGAGTCCAGATGTTCCAGAGGCTAGCAGGGGCCAAGAGAGCCCAGAGGCTAGAGCTGTGGTTCAGTGGTTGGAATGCTTTCCTGGTATGATCAGGGACCTGGGTTCAAATCCCAGCACACAAACTGTCACAAACTGTGACACTCTGACACAAACTGTCAGAGAAACAAGGGCCAAATGAAAAAGTAAAATTGATTCTCTTTCCTCTCTCTGTCACTCTCTCCCTCTTTCTCTTAAAGAGAGAGAGAGAACCCTGGTGTTCCAGGGGCCAACAGGGACCAACAGAGCCCAGGTATTCCAGGGGCCAGCAGAGGCCAACAGAGCCCAGGTGTTCCAGAGGCCAGCAGGGACCAAGGGAGAGTCCAGTTGGTCAAGGAGCTGCAGCAACAAGAGACTTCAGGGCATGATGTCTCCTGTTACCCAGTTTGGGGAATCATTGGCATTTCGCTTACCTACATGGTTTTGACTTCACCTCAGCCAAGTTTTCCCATGCCTCAGCTGGCCACCGTCACTGGAGCCACTCTCTTTCAGAATCCTCTGCGTGTTCACCCTCATGTCGTTGGAGCCATTTTGTTTTCAGCCTTGGGCCTTCATTGGGGCTGCCAGGGAGCAGCACATTCCCATGATGTAGGTCACAGTCTTCCTTGTTACCTCCTCCAGCCCTTGGTGAGGTCACTGCAAGAATCTGTGGTCCCACCATGAGGTTGCTTGGTGGGCAGGCAGTGATCTGATGTTGACACAACCCAGGAGACCTCCGGCTCTCCATCCCTGACTCGCTGCCCCTACACCAGGTACTGGGTGGTGCGGCAGCAAGGGCAGGCTGGGGGGCTGTGCTGGGTGTGGGGCTCCTTACCTGCAGGTGGCAGATGGCGATGGCAGGCAGGCTGGCTCTTCCATTGTCCCTGTACCCTGGTTGTCTGGGCTCTTCAGGCAGCTGATGCTCAGGGGAAGAAGGGGAAGGAATAAGGGTGGGCTGGCTGGCTCTCCTCTTGGGGAGCAGGGTGAAGCTGAAAGTGTCCCAGGAAGGCCATGGCCCAAGCCACCAAACAAACCTTGTTTGCACTGTGAAGCCTGCCCTGGGTTTTCTGGTGCTGGAGCGTAAGATAGGAGCCATGGTGTCATCAAAACCCAGGTTATGAAAGATGACCAGGTTTTGGTGAGGCTAATACCCAAATCAAGCTTGACCCTGTGTGTCGAGGGGCCTGGGTATGTGGGGAGGGACTCACTGTAATGACTCAGAGAGGGCTGCTCGCCCCAGCTCAGCCACAGATACCCAGGATTTTGTCAAGTGTGGGTCTCTCTGTGGGGTCCACAGTCTGCATTTCGTTGACGAGGCTTCGAGCGTCAGCAGTCACATGGGTGGGAAAGTCGTAGCTGGCGTGCAGGACCTGCCCCATCAGCTGCCCGAGGTGGCCCTGGGAAGTGACAGGCACCCTGTGAGCATGAGGTAGAGGAAGACACCCAGGTTCCAGATGTGTTGGGCCCATTGCACTGTGGCAAAGCCAGCCTGTCCCATGTCCCCGAGAACCCAATACTGATTGTGAGGGCATCCTTGAGGAAGAGCTGGCCACGGACCTCACCGCACACTCATAACCACAGTGTTCTGACTACTCAGCTACACTTCCTGAGCAGTGACACCAGCTGAGGATGCTGGCAAAACAACCAACCAAACCAAAGAGAAACCACGACGCAGCACTGAAACACCTCAGGTCAAAGACCAGTCGAAGGCCAGAGCCACCCACCACCAAAGGAGCTGACTATCTGGGAATGTGAAGGTCACCTCCTAGAGCTGCTGCACGTATGGAAAAGCCAGCTGGGGCCGCTGCTTTAGACAGTGGGCCTTTAACCTTTCCCCAGTGGCTTCCGTGAGGCTGCAGCAAGAAACGGCCCTGTGTCCCCTGGGCTTGGCCCTCAAGGCTCATGTCTATAGGGTTGTGCCTCCAGGAGCTTCGCAACCTTCAGATCAGGAAGCAAGGGCTGGGTAAGTGCTCTACCACCGGATCTATCCCCAGCCCTTTTAATTTTATTTTGGGGCAGAGTCTCACTGTGTTGCTCAGACTGACCTCAAACCTGTGCTCTGACTGCCTCACTGGGATTATAGGTGTGCACCCCCACACCTGGCTTAATAAATGTGTTTTTGTATTTTTGTACTTACATGTGTGTGTGAGTAAGTGTGTGAGCGTGTGAGTGTGTGTTGTGCTGGGGACCAATCCAGCACCGTGTGCATGCTACATAAGTGCTCTTTTCTAGAGGCTCACATCTGCCCACGATGCCAGAGCCTCATGGCCCAACCACCTCCCCAGGGCCCCTGCTCTCAGTACTGCTGCCCTGGGTGGAACTTTCACCAGGAGCTGGGGAGGAACACACTTTCCAACCACAGCACCAGGCAAACGAGAGCTCAGGGACTTGGTGACCACTAGAGGTGCCCTGCATGTGGGAGGCCTTCAGGATGAACCCAAGGACATCAGATAGCAACTCACAGCTGGATGGACACAGAGAGAGCTCTGCTGACCACAAATTCATGACAGCGTTGAGGACAAGCACTGCTCTGCTTACATGATTGAGGAGAACAATGCAGGAAAAACTCCAGTAGTTAGCCCAGGTTATTGAACACACAGTGCACACACATGCGATATCGGAGGGCGATGGGGTGGAGCTGCCCTCCACGGCGGATCCATGTCAGCAAGGTGCCCTTCTGGAGGTCAAATGGACCCCATGAGAACCACAGAGAGACAGGGCTGCTACGTGAGGAAACTGAGTCAGCTCTGCAGGAAAGAAGATGCTCACGTGGGGAAGGGAGGGCCACAGAGCGATAGGAAGCAAACTGTGGATGCCAGAGGACAGCCTCCCTTCTCAGGACTTGCTTTGAGTGAAAAGACAGGAAATAGTACAATCCAAACCCAGGAGGGGCAGGGGAAGAGAACCGGGACCTCATTTTCTGTCTACAAGGTTGACCTGAGGAGGCCCATCCAGCCCCAGAGGCATCTGGGAGCAGGCTCTAGGCCCAGGGAGCAGCAGGGACAAAGGCCCTGGGCTTACGTGGGCTCAGAGGAAAGGGGCTACAGGAAGGCCTGAGGGTGTGACCCCACTCAGGACCCAGGAGACCCTGGAAAGCCAGACATGGGTCAGATCGAGGTGAAACTGGGACAAGGGTGCTCTTGTTTCCTGTTTGCACTTGGGGAAGCTGAAGCCCAGGCAAGTTGAGCCACCTAGCTCAGTCCTTCCTCTCACACCCTGGGTCCGTAGTCCTCACCCCCAAAGCACTGTGCCTGGGTCAGACTGCCTTATGTGGAGCTGCTCTCCTCCTGGCAGACAGATTCAGACAGGCTCATTACCATGCCTAGAAATTCAGCGCAGCCCCCATGGAGGACATCGGTAGGCGCCCTGCTCCACCATGCCTCTCTGGCCCATCCTCTGCTGTCGCCTGAGGGCATCTCTAAGCACCCAGTCAGTTGGGTGTCTGGCTCTTCTTGAGTTGGGCTTGAGTCTGACTCCTGTAGAAGTTTTCTGCTTCCTGGGTCAGGAAGGGACCATGGTCATCCACAATGCCCCCACACAATCTGAACCTGAGCAGAGAATGAAGCAGGCAAGAGAGCCACAGGGAGCCTCTTCCAGCGGGGCCTTGCTCACCCTCTTCAAAATGCTGTGGGCTACCACGACCCTCCCTCAGCATTTGAAGAACTGAATCTCCTGAGACTACGGTGGGGAGAAGACAGGAAAGCAGAAGGACACGGAGGCAGATGAATGGTGCTATGTGTCACCCTCTCGTGTGATTTGGCCTCACTTGCCCCTCACTTTTCATGGGACAGAAAGTCACTTTATCTCATGGTTTGTGTGCACTTGGGAGTGGCACAAAGACACACACAGTAGGTGCTCAGTAAAGACTCTTGACCGAGCCAGAACTCTGTGGCTTGCAGAGTTCAGTGTCACGTCCACAGAGTCCCAGAGGGCCAGTGGAAGAGAACGGATCTGAATTGAGAGTCATTTGACCTCGCTGCCCACATGAATCTAAGCCAAGTCTGCACGCCTCTTGCTATGGTTTGCATCTTAAAGGTTCCCTGAGAGCTGTGCATTGACGGCTTGGTCCCCACTGTGGCAGCGTTCGGAAGTCGGGTCCTTTGGTAGGTGACTGGATCATGAGGGCTGTGACATTAATGGATTAACCCTTCGATGGGTTTTTAGCTCAAGGAGATGGAGAAGTGGTGGACACATTAGGACTCGGGCCCAACGGGAGGAAGCAGGTCCCTGGGGACTTATGCCTGGCGCCTTACTCTTTCTCACTCTTTCTGCTTGGCCACCAGGAGATGATTAGCTTTCCTCCACCTCCAGTCCCCCACTGTAGCATTCTGCCTTAACAGGCCAAAGAATGGGCAGACAACCCAAGAACACGAGCCAGATAAATATTTCTTCCTTTTGCGTCCCCTGGCGTCTCGTCACGGCAACAGAAGGCTGAGAACACGGAAAACTGGTTCAGCAACCGGGGCCGTTGCTGGAGAATGCTCGCCCCGTGTGGTTCGGAAGCTTCGGAACTGGTTTAAGTGAAGGATTTGGGAAGTTTGGAGAAGCAGGCCAGCAAAAGCTGAGAGTCCTGTCCATGGAGCGTGACAGGTGACTCTGGCGGTGGCTGAGAAGCCCAGAACGCTCACAGGAATGCCAGAGTGCAGACTGTGTTGATGAGGTCTCTGCAGGAAGCCAGGACCCTGTCATTGCAATAGATGGGATTCGTGTCACATTGTGGCAAAGAACGTGTCCATGTCTCGTCCATGCACTGAGACACCGTGTGGGGTGGAGTTAAAAGGTGGCAGAGTCATTAATGTGGTGAGGGAAATTTCCAGACAGCCCCGCCCTCAGGTTTGGGAATTGCTGGTTGGGTTTTTCCAGTTACCCAGTTAGAAATAGGACCAAAAAGCAGAAAGATTTCTAAAACTTACAGCTTGGGCAGGAGAGCAGATGGTATAAAGTTGAGACGAAGGAGGACATGGGTGCTGAAGCCATGGAGGAAGGGCAAGGGCCTTGCACTGGGAGCAGAGGACCGCTTTGAGGGCTTCTCAGGGACTGACCAGCCCTCCATCCCACTCAAGGGTATGAAATTTTGACTCATGTGGAAGACTGCCTTGGGAAGAAATCCCCAGGGCACCCTGCTAGCACAGGGCTGCACAGAAAATTCCCTTCCCTTGATCCAGCCATCCAGACATGCAGGATCCAGCACAGCTGCATGCCAGATAGCCCCGGGCATGGCTCCTGTGCTGGCAGGCCCTGGCTGGCTCTCCAGGGTGTCCTTTCTGTAAGCAAGAAGAAAGCAGGAGTACAGAGTCCTGCAGGCTTCAGCGGAGAGCTGGGGAGTGTGGCATGGTCAGATCCTGAGGAGAACCCATAGGAAGTGATTTAGGAAGCAGTCGGAGTGAAGGACACAGTGACCAGAGGCATTAGCTGCATACTGTGACCAGGTACTGGAAGTCGAGACAATGCCAAAATTCATTGGCCAGATGCCGTGACAGCGTACAGCAGAGACCTTAGCCAGATTCTTGACCAGGGACAGGAAGCAGAACCAATATTTTGATGGTGTGAGTGAGAAGAGGCATTAGACAGCACGATCATGTACAGTAACCAGAGAAATGAGGCAGTGACTGTGACCAGTATTCAGAGACATTGATTAATGTGTCCAGAAACAGCTACCAGAGACATTAGCCAGGTACCCTGACCGGTATAGTGAACCCCCACAATGACATGATGCTGTGACCAGGGACAGAGACCTTAGCTAGATACATGGCCAAGAATAGTGATTCGAGACAATATTTCAATACCAAGACCTGTTGCCCCAAGAGGAGGTATTCATCAGATACTGTGACCACAGAAATCAGCTAGATATCATGACCATAGTATAACCAGATATTATCCTGATATTTTGGCCAGCTACAGTAACCAAAGACATTAGCCAAGTACCCTGACCAGCAGTAGAAAAGCTAGTGAGTACCCTATTACCATGAGCAGGTACAGTAAGCAGACGCAATGACCTGAGGATGCAACAAGAGACAATACACAGAGACTTCAGCGAGATACCTGGCCAAGAACAGTAATCAGAGATAGTACTTCAACACCACCACCTGCTGTCGTGGAGGAGGTATTTGTTGGACCCACCCAGATACCACAACCAGGTACTATAACCAGACTTCATGAAGCTATCTTCACCAGGTACAGTACCAGGAGATGTTAGCCAGGTGCCATGACCTGTACCATGACTAGGTACACTATCCAGGTACATTAGCCTGATGCCACAACAAGGTACAATAACCATCAACAAAGCCCAGATACTGGAATCAGATACCATGATGGAAACCAGACACATTAGCCAGATACAATGACCAGGTACAGTAACCAGAGACAATACCAACATGCCATGAGCAGATGCAGTAACAAGAGATGATACCTGGATACTACGCCTAGGAAAAATAATCGGAAGCAGTAGCCAAATGCATTGACCAGTTAGGGCAACCAGAGACAATGCAAAAATGCCATGTCCAAGCATGTAGTCACCTGTGCCCAGGTACAGTAAGCAGACAAGTAGCAGTAAACAGATACATTAGGCAGACAGCAGGACTAGGTACATTAACCTGAGACATTAGCTAGATACCTTGAGCAGTTACCTTAAACAGACAGTATCCAGGGGCTGGAGCGGTGGCTTGGCGGTTATGGTGCTTGCCCAGCATGCACTAGTACATGAGTTCAAACCCCAGCACCACATATACAAGGAAGTCTTGGGGCAACGGAAGCCACATGAAAAACCAGATAAAATTGTTTTTCTCTCTCTTTCTGTCTCTCTCTCCCTCTCTCTCACTGTCCCTCTCTCTTTAAAAAAGAAAAAAAAAGGACACTATCCATATACAGTGACCAGGTATAGTAACCGGCAACATGCGTCAGATACCATGACTAGTTTCAGTGATTAGACAGCATAACCAGGTACAGTATCTCCAGATGTTAGGCAGGTAGCATAACCAGATACCACAAACAGAGGTAATACCCAGATACCCCAGTACAGCAAAGAGAGAGAAAACCCAGATAGCATGACCCAGGATAATAAACAGAGACATTAGCCAGATACTGTGATCAGATACATTAAACAGACACAATACCCAGGTGTCATGACCAGGTGTGGTAAATTAAGACAATAGCCAGTTACCATGACTGCTAACGAAAGACACTAGCCAGACACCACACCAGGTAAAGTAACCAGAGATATTGGTCAGATACCGCAACCAGGCACAGAACAGATATGCAGATATTGTGACCAAATACAGAAACTAGAGACAGCAGTCAGAAAAGGTACCAGAAACAGTAACCATAGAGATTTAGCCAATTACAGTGTCCAGGTAGTGGCCAGGTAACATGATCAGGTATGGTAACCAGAGACTTTAGCCAGATAGCTGAACAGGTACTGTTCCAATAATGGCTACCCTAGAAACTCAGCCCACCTGTGCCCTGCATGACTGCGTTGGCTGGGCCTTCTGGGGCTACCAATGTCCCATCTTGTGATGGGTTGCGGTAGAGGTGACCCTGCTGCTCTAGTACCTTCACCTCTGCACCAGCTCTGGCCAATGGGTGGAGGGCAGCAGGACCCAGTACTGGCCTTTAGTGGCCTGGTCACCCAGCACCCTTACTAGTCCCCCAGGCCTAGCCACCAGGGCCACCCCACCCAGCCCCACCCACCCGAGCACCGTCCCTACCGGGGGTTCCGTAGGGGGACTCCAATGCCTCTCCCAAAACCAGCCTGCAGCATGGCCATGACGGGGCCAGCGCCACATCCCCAAATGGCCCCAACCACAATGAGATAAGGGCTGCTCCACAGACAGAGCGGACAGCGGAGATATCGGGGGACACCGCTGGGGCCCAGCTGCTGCGCTAAGTTCCTGGGACCGGCCGCAGGAAGGGAAGCCACCCTTCAATCTGTTCATCCCGGTCTCGCGATGGGCAGTTGGATGGGCGGTTGGCCGGGCAGTTGGCCAGGCGGTTGATCGCGGGCTCTTGGCCAAGCTGCTGCTTGTGGACTTGGAGCGTGAGGACCTTCTGAACACCGGGTATCTGAACTAGAGTCTGATGAGGGCGGCGCCTGAGGGGTGTGGCCACGAGGGCCACCTTGCAGACAGGGCGGACACCTGAGCTGGAACCTCTGGCCAGGAATATGCTGCGCGCGCCTTCAGCCTGTTATGGTCATCCTGCTGTTGACCAAGGTACCTGCTTGGCCCATCAGAGCGCATGTACATCTGAGCCAGGGTCCGGGTAGGGTTGCGTGGGGCGTGGCCGCTGGGAGCTCCCTGTGGGTGGGGAAGGACCACAAAGCCTGAGACCCCGCCCCCAGGGCCCCTGCACAGGGACAGGGGGTAAGTGTGTGAAGTGCACCGCTGGCTCAGGGATCTGACATTGAACCCCAGAAAGAAGCCTGCGCATCTGTTTCCACTAGTCCCAATTCCATGCGCATTGCACCTGATCAGGCATAAAAACACCTCGCGAGCTTTCAACCCAAGTGCAAAATTCTTCCAGGTGGTGCGCATGCAGCCCAGCGCCCTTCCAGACTGCTCTTGAATACACATTTAGAAATGACGCCGCTACTCCAGAGCCTCATTCTCCAGCAGGTGGGAAGAAACTGAAAAACCCAGTTATTGTTCCAGTAATTCTGTCTCTGGACTATGACAAGGAAAATAACCAGAGTTGCTGACAAAGACGATGTAGCGAGAGTTCACTATAGCATTACTCACAGTGGCTCCGGATGGACAGCCCCTTCGGTGCTCTAGCAGCAGGAAACAGAAGAAAGCGGAGGTGCCGCACAACACCACCCTGGGAAAGTGACCTGCTGGAGGGATGATGCGCTCCTGCTCCGCTACCGATTTACCTAGCTTATTGTCCCATCCCCTCCAGCCCCGTGCAAGCAGCGCTTGTTTGCATGCATTTCTTTTTCCTTTCTTTTTTTTTTTTTTTTGAAAGAGGGACAGTGAGAGAGAAAGAATCAATTTTATTCAGTTTTTCTTGTGGCTTTCTTTGCTCTGACACTTCGTTATGTACGGTGGTGCTGGGGTTTGAATCCATTTCCCCACACCTGCCAGGCAAGCACCTAACTGCTGAGCCACCACTCTAGCCCCTCTTGTTTGCATTTCTTAATTCTATTATTTTTCTCGTTTCTAATGTGTTCATTTTAGCATTTGTAGTCATTAATATCTTCCAAGTCTTTTCCTTAAGTTTGTAGCTTTTCATATTTCTAGATTTCAAGATCTGGATTCTTTATTTTTATTGATTATTGTATTAAGTCAACTAGGCTAAGCTGCAGGTACAAATGGATCCCCATATTTTGGCGACAACACCATGAAGTGAATTTCCTGCTGTTGTGATTCACTTCCATGTAAGAAGCAATATCTGGGCTGGTGAGTGTGCTTCTACACACCAAGACCATTGAAGACCCTGCTATTCTGCTTTCAAACTGTTGACTTCTTTTTCCTCCTTCTTACTTGATGAATGGAGCCAGGAACAGCCACTCAGCACAAACATTCTTTCTTCCAATTTCTTTGTCTGGAGCACAGGCATGGTAGCTCTTGGCAGGCTCCCCAAGTCCCTGGAGATGACAGTTTCACCACCACCAAACCTGGGACTCCTTGCTCCAGCCTGGGATGCTCTTTGCTCCCCACCTGCTACAATCACAGCAGTTTAGACTTTACTGTGTGAGCTGGGTGTGGTAGCACAGGCCTGTAATCCCAGTAACATGGGAGGCTGAGGCAGGAGGATCACATGTTTGAAGCCAGCCTCAGCCTCTCAGCAAGACCCTCAGCAACTTATGGAGATCCTGTCTCAAAACAAAAAAATAAAAAAATAAAAATCAAAGGGCTGAGGATGTAGTTTGGTGGTAAAGCAGCCCCAGGTCAAATCCTCTGTTCCAAAAAATATTTTTCTTTCCTTGTGTGCATCATTTCAGGGTAAGTAAGAGTTATGTTAGTTATGCCATGGCAGCCAATGAGGCCCTGTGGATCGGGCATAAAAAGTTTAGACATCTGACTGCTTAGAAATCCAGGACAGGTGGCTGTTTCCCACCACCAGAGACTCAGGCTGATGTGTCCCATGGCCCCAGAGCTGCCCTGCTGCCCCATGCACCTGCCAGAAGAGGACCCTGAGGACACGCAGAAGCTGGAGGTGCAGCCCTAAGGGGGCAGAAGATCCTGCTCAGCGTTCCCGACACAGTCAGCTGCCACAGGGAGCCAGGTGCTGGGGTGCAGCCCATGCTCCTCCTCCCAGAGAAGGGGCAAGGCTCTAGCAGACAGGCGCTGCTCTGCTTTTCCTGGCCTAACTATTCAGGGCTGCATATTTTCCTTGAAGCCATTTTTCTCCTTTTTATATCCCACTTGTTCTAAGAGACTCTGTTTACATTATTTTCTAACTGTCCTGGATTTATTTTATCTTTTTAAAGATGGGGGGATCAACTTTATTTATTTTTTCATCTGGTTTTGCTCCAATACTTCATCGTGTAGATGGTACTGGGGTTTGAACCCAGTACCTTGCACTTGCCAGGCAAGCGCTCCAACCACTGAGCCACTGCTCCATCCAGCCCTGTCCCAGTATTTTAATCTTTACCTTTTTTTTTTTGGAAACAATGTCTTGTTTGTTTTTTTTTTAAAGAGAGAGAGAGACAGTGAGAGAGACAGAGAAAAAGAGAAACAACTTTATTTAGTTTTTCACATGGCCTTTGTTGCTCCAACACTTAGTTGTGTACGTGATGCTGGGGTTTGAGCTCTGGTCCTCGTGCTTGCCAGGCAAGCGCCAAAACTGCTGAGCCACTGCTCCAGCCTGAAACAATAGGTTTTTTAGTGAGTTTTTTTTTTATTTTTAAATTCTGGAAGAGTGCTTTGTTTTATTTCCTAACTCAGCTAGTAGCCTCTACTCTTGTTAAACTATGATCAGAACGTACATGTATTGTTTTCCCCTTTGTACGTTCACTGAGATTTCCATTTCTGAGTATACGATCTGATTTTGTGACCACTCAGAATGTTTGAAATGAGGCACTCCATGTAAATGGGCACATCGTCAATGTATACAGGTCAAATATGCAGTTTAATACGGAGTGATGACTTCACACTTGGGAGATCTGCAATGGACAGAGGAGAACTGAACCCTTTTTCTGGTTTCTCCTTATTTATTTCAAAGCTTGTTACTGATAAACACTGATGTTCTTTTCTTTCTATCATAGATATCCATAGCTTCAAAATTTGCATTCGGCATTCCTTTTTTTTTAAATGAAAACAAATCTATCTCATTTAATGATCTTATGTCTGCGGTTTTATTGATAGGATCTGGGCTTGCCTCACCCCACACTCACTGTTTCCCTCTGGCTGGGAGCTTTCTCCCTTCTCTCCCTTTCAGGATTTTGAGTTGGTCTTTCTGGGGGTGTGGCTCCTGCAGTAACAAATGATCTCACGTTAGGATCCACGCTGACTTCATCTGCAAAAGGAGCCAAAGCCGTTAGGCTCGCAGTTGTCAAGTATTTGATGCCAGTTTTGCATTATATTTCATTTCACTTGCTTCTTTTCTTTCTTTCCTTTCAAGAGAGAGGAAATGAGAAAGAGAGAATAAGTTTATTTTTTTCATCTGGACTTTGTTTCTCTGTCACTTAGTTGTCTGTGTGGTGCTTGGGTTCAAACCCAGGTCTTTGCACATGCCATGCAAGTCCTCCAACTGCTGAGCCACCGCTCCAGTCTGCTTCTTAAAAAAAAAAAAAGTTATTTTTGCAGTGGTCTGGGTTTTTTTTTTTTTTAATTGCTATCTCGTTTTGTGTAGGTTTTGATAATTTGAAAGAATTGTAGCTTTTGGTTACCTTTTTATTTTAACATTTTAATTTAATACTTTCTTTAAATATTTTCTGTTAATTTTTTTAATGAATGTGTTTGATAGTAGTTTGTTTTCAGGTCTTTTTGTTTTTTCTTCCTCACACCCATTTTTTCCCAAGTTTCTCTTAGGATTCACTGTTACATCCTTAAATGTATTTTTATATCTATTACTTGATGCTGCAGTACTAAATATCTTTTCTTTTTTAAGAGAGAGAGAATCATTTTTAAAAATTTTTTCCATCTTTGTTTCTTAGTTGTGTATGTGGTACTGGGGTTCGAACTTGGGTCCTCACACATGCCAGGCAAGCACTTCAAGTGCTGAGCCACCCCTCCAGCCCTTAAGTATCTTGTAACCTTATGTTTTCTCTCTCTGTCTCTTTTTTTTTTACTTGTATTACTTTTTTATTATTTTTTATTAAGAAATTGAGTTATTGTACAATCATAAATGCATATAAAGTAACAATATGATATGCATATATTCTTTTTTGTTGTTTTTTTATTTTAATTTTTATTTTTGAACAACCATGCAAATTTTTAACAAAATAATATAAAATGTGTATAGTTTCTGGATACTAGATTTACCCCCAGGAGTGCCCCCCCCAATATTCCACCCGTATCCCTCCCTTCCCTTACCCACAATATCTCTAAAAAAGTATTAGGTTGTATAACATTACACCTTATCTGGTTTTAACACATGATAATAGACCACCTTTCTGAATGGCCAGGGTCTAGTTCCAACCTCCACAGATGAGTGGAGACATTCGACCCTTGGTTCTCTAGGTTAAGCTGACTTTACTAAGCATGATCTCTTCCATAGCCATCCATTTACCTTCAAAGGCTGCAATATCATTGTTTCTAATTGCTGTGTAAAATTCCATGGTATATATGTACTACAGTTTTTGGATCCATTCATCTCCAGTGAGGGACATCTGGGTTGTTTCCATAGTCTAGCAATGGTAAATTGAGCTGCTATGAACATAGATATTCCTGTGTCACTGTAATGTGCAGATTCCAAATCCCCTGGAAAGAGACCCAGGAGTAGAATAACAGGGTCGTATGGTGGGATCATCCCTAGTTTTTTGAGGATTCTCCACACTGCTTTCCAGAGGGGCTGTACCAGTCTGCAGCTCCACCAACAGTGTGTTAGTGTGCCTATCTCTCCACAGCCTCTCCAGCATCTATTATTGTTTGTTTTCTTCGTTTTTGTGAGAAAGAGAGAATCAATTTTAATTTTTCATGTGACTTTTGTTGCTCAGTTTGTTGTGTACGTGGTGCTGGGGTTTGAACCTGCGTACTTGCACAAGCCAGGCAAGCGCCATAACCACTGAGCCACCGCTCCAGCCCTCTGTTTGCTCTCTTTTGCTAATTTCACTTGGTGATTTCATTTCCTGGGAGTCAGTATCATCTGCAGTCTGTTCAATGCCCATAATCCATGAATCTATTCTAGTCTAAGGCACACTAAAAGGACCACAGTCACTCAGTTTCTTGTTATTTTCACTTCGTTTCTTGGTTAGCAGAAGTCCATCCTTTAGTAATTTTCTCCAACAAGACTCATGTCGGTTTCCTTTTGAGTCCCTACATGTTTGTGTCTGTAGAGCTCTGGTGCTGGGCTCCACAGTAGTCCTGCTGGAGTTTAGGACTCAAGACAGTCCCTGAATAAGTATTCCTCATTTTTAAAATGGGGATAATAATAGCTCTTACCTCAAAGAGTGTTTTCTGGACTGAAAGGATTAACAAACATTAAATGCTCATAACAGTGCCCAGCACAAAGAAATTATTCACCTGGAGCCTCAGCTCTCTCAGGATTCTCCACTCCACCGCCATAGCATCAAAATGCCTGCATTGATCTTGTCCAGGGGACTTTAAGCAGAATCCCACCAACTGCTCATATTATGTAACTCTGAAGAAAATTCTCAGGACAAATTTATCATAGACAAATTTGTCTTTTCTCTGGTTTGCTCAGCAGACGCTTTGTGTTCAAAGTTTAATAATTTTATCACAATCAATTGATCTCCTTTTTAAAGTCATGAATTTTTTAAGTTAAGCACTTATGGAGAAAAATGCATATCACACGCATGCACAACTTAATTGTTATAAAACAGAGGCCCATGTAATCGGGACCATGGTGAAGAACCATGTGCCCCTCAAATCCCAGGTTAGTGCAGCTGCCTCTGCTAGATTGGTGAACACCCCCAGGAAAAGCAAACCTCAAGCTCTGGGCTGCATGATGCTTCACCACCTTGCAAGGGTGCTTACACGCCTTTGAGCATAATTTTGGTTCAGCACACTGAAAGCACAAGCGTCCTTACCTCGAGGAGGAAGCGCCTCTGTGCCCCCCAAGCCTGTTTAAGGAGTGACTTCAAGAGCACTGTGGCACCTGATGGAGTTTCTCAGCCCACCCTGGCGATCTCACCTTCCAGTTTCAGGGTGTAATCCACTGTGTCTGCTGGGACTCCTGGTGGGGTGGAATTGGCCTCTGAATGTTGCTCTTCGTCTTCCTGTGAAGTATCTGTGTTCTCTGTCCCTCCACCCACACCTTGCTCTGGATTCTTTCTAGTGTGCCATTTTAATTCTCTTCTTGTTTCTTTAAAAATCTAACTTCTTAGTAATTGTCCCCAGGATTATAATCAGCTGCTCAAAACAATCTAATTCACATTAATACTAATTTAATTTCAATATCATGCAAAATTTTGATTCCGATATAACTCCATTCCCTCCCACTTTCTTTGTGACATTTTGTTTTAAAGAGGGACAGGGACAGTGGGGGGGGAGAAAGAATCAAATTTTATCTATTTTTCCATCTGGTCTTCGTTTCTCTGACATTTAGTTGTGTATGTGGTGCTGGGGTTTGAAATTGGGTCCTTGTGCATGCCACACAAAGTGCTTTAACTGCTGAGCCACTGCTCCAGCCCCTCTTGTGACATTTTTTTAAAACAAATTTTATCTTGGTACATAGTAAGACCTTCATCATAATTTTGTAGTTCTTATTTTACATAGGTGTCCTTTAAAACCAACACAGGAATAAAGGCGTTTACGCAAGATGTGCGCATCCTGCTTCACATTCAAGTTATGGTCTAGTGTCCTTTAAATCAAAAGCACAGCCATTCACGCCTGTGGACGAAGGTCACTGGTCTTGGCATGGAGAAGGGGAAGGAGCGGCCGCGTGGAGATGGAACAGACAGACACCTCTGACTTGCCTAGGCTCAACGGTTCCTCTTGGGTAGGTGAGTTTTGTTTTATGCCTGGCTTCGGTTACTTTCAGAGTTCAGAAACAGCTGATTGGTTGCTGTGCACTTTCATTGCTTTTGTGGGATGGAGAGTACCCCAGGTCCTTACTCTCTGGTGACAGAAGTCAGGTGCCCTAGATCTATTTTAAGGTGAAATTTTTTTTGTTCGTTGGTTTTTTTGTCATTTTGGGGGTGGGGATAAGATTGCCATTTTCACACTTAGGTAAAGTCCTCTCTAATTTCTGCAAAAGTTCTTTAATTGTAACTCAGGCTATTCCTTGGTTTCCATTATTTCTATTCTGTTCTTTGGGGACAGTACTTGCGTAGAAGGTCAAGAAAAAACAACCTGAGAAGTAAATTATATCCATCCCCCCAGCAAACACACAGAAAATGCACAGCGACCGAGAAGACGTGTGCACACTCACTGGGTGAAATGCTGTGTCCTTTGGCAGGGACAGGTCTGTCCTGACAGGTGAGTCCTGAACTCACCCTGCCCGAGTCCAGGGCCGCCTTTGCGGCGTTCTCAGCGGTGCTCTGGCGCCCCCACGTGGTACAGAAGGGCAAAGGCTGCTCTGCTGTTGCTTCCCCCCCACCTCTTCCTTCCTGCTCTAATAACCAAAGTTTTCTTTTCTTTTACTTCACACAATTTTCTTTATTTAAAAATATTATTTGTATATAATATTGCACATATTCTTTTAAAACTGCACTTCTCCATTTGTAATGTGATTTAATTAAAAGCTTTAAAAAAGTAAGGGGTGATACAAAGGGGGAAATCTGTACTTTCTGAAAATATGACTTCGTAGATTGAAATGAGAATATTTGAAAAATTCAACATTTGAAAAACATTTAAGTCATGCCACACAAATTTGTGTTTGATTATCAGAGCATTCTAACAAATTACAAGAAAAATGAGTACTTGCAGAGATTTGTAAAGAATCCATTCTTTGGCCAGGCACAGTGGTGCATGCCTGTAATCCCAGGGACTCGGACACAGGCAGGAGGATCTCATGTTCAAAGCCAGCCTCAGCAACTCAGCAGCCCCTAAGCAATTTAGCAAGTCTCTCTCAAAATAAAATATAAAAAGGACTGTGGGTGTTGCTCAGCGTTTAAGTGGCCCTAGGTTTAAAAAACCAGTGTTTTCTAGTCAGGCGTGAGTGTTGGGATTATGACGTGATTCAAAGAACCCGAAGATGTCATTCGCACTCAGGGGGAGCTAAGCACTTTTGCGAAGGCTTAGCACTGCCTGTTAGCAATTTCTCTGCCACGGAAGTTCTCACCTCCTCTGCTTCTTGCCTCCAGACTGAGGATCAGCCCATCGGTGACTGCTCCCTCCTCGAGCTCTCTACTGTGCCTGTGAGGCTCCCTTCAAGAACCTGCATTCTTGCCTCATCTGCTCCTGGGGGTGGCGCACGGCTCTGCCTCTGCTCCCAAGTGCTGCCTTTTCTTGGAGGCCTCAGAAGCACATCCCCCTCCATTCCTGGCCCTTGAGTGAAGGCTTAAGGTTTTGCGACTTTCAAGCTGATACAAGGAAAATTTATCACTAAAAAATAATTTTCCCCAAAGAAAACAGTGCAAAGAAAAAGCAGGACAAGTTGACCATCATTTGTGAGAGGATATAATTTAACTCAGAAGCATCACAGGTGCGTTAAATGCAGCAGGGTGAATGTGCTAATTAAAATCATGATTATCAGACTAAATAAAAATCAAAGCTCAAATATATGTTGCTTATAAGAAATGAACATTCAACATGAGGACATAGCCTAGAAGTAAAATGATACAAAACGATGTGTCATACACGCTAGGCATACACTGGTGTGCTTGGGAAATGTCACACAGTCAAACCTAAGTCAAATCCAAGACACCGCACAGCTATGAAAGGCTGGATTCTCCAGAAGACACAAAATTAATGTGTATGCGCCTCATAGCCTGAGATGTGTATATGTATATGTTTTTATTTTTATATATACATTTTATTTATTTGTAAATATAATGATTTTCTAATAATCTTTGATTTCTCATTTGTTTTAGAGAAGATAATCTGAACAATTATCTGAAAAATATTGAGGCTTGATTTATGTTGAAGAACCTAGTCTATTGTGAAAACGTTTTGCAGATATTTTTGTGAATGTGTATGTGTGTATATTTAGCAAAACTTAAAAGGAAATAGACAAATGAAAAAGGGGTTTTGTCTTGTAGAGAGGCAGGGCTGGGGAAGAGCCCTTGTCTGGTTTGCCCAAGGCCCTGGATTCCATCTGCAGCAACACACACAGGAAAAATTGGTATAAATAAATATTGGGACGAGCCTCTAGCAGATACAACTGATGCACACTTATAAAATGGATCACTTTACTGCGTATTTGGCAAAGTCCTTCCTCCTTCATCCCGTGCTGTCTCCTGCCTGTGCCTTGGCTCTGTGTCCTACTCTTGGCTCCTACTCCGAGCCTGTCCCAGAACACTGCCATCCCTATTCACTGCACTGCCTGCTGCTCTCTCCCAAGTCCAAGTCTCCATCCAACACCTCTTCAAAGCTCCACACTGTCCCCACTGTCCCCCAGAGTCCCCAGGCAGCTCAAACTCAGCGTAGCCATTTCCCCCATAATGTGAGCAATTTTACAGTGCAGTCTCCTCAACCACACAGGGAAAGGCTGTGGACTCCCATCCCTTCACCAGTGCCGGGAACTGGTCTCTAAGCCCCAGGTCACATCGAATCCTCAACCTCAAGTCTCCTCCTGATGACTCCGGTGTCTGTGTTTCCACTGTGTCACAGATCCTGCCGCATTCTGGCTGGAGCCTTCCAGTGTCTGCAGGTGGCTTAGGAAAGGCGTGGAGAACTTGGCATGGCCCAGGAAACTGACCTCCTGCTGTCCCATCCCCCTTCTGGCTGACCTGTCCCCTCTTGCTGCCTTTCTCTTCCCACATGTCTGCCTAGAGAGCTGTGCACATTTGTCCACCTGGAGAGCCAACGCTCAGCTGAAAGGCCCCTGTGCTCGCTACTCCCTGTCCTCGTGCCAGTCTCCTCTGTGCCAGTCTCCTCTGTGCCCCAGCATCCCCACGTTGCGCCCCTTCCTGACACAACGCATTTCATGGCAAGTGTTTGCTGGTTTTCCGTCTCTTACACCTCTGCACTCCCTCACTCTAGGGACTTTTGTATTATCTTTGCTTTCTCAGTCCTCAGTCCCATAAACACATAATGAACGAGGGCAGAGGGACAGGAGCGCTTCCTCAGGGTAGTCTCCAAGCCCAGGCTGGCGCCGTCCCGCGGGAAGGGCTCATTCACTCATTGAGGTGCCAGCACCGAGGACGGGCACACTCTCTCCCAGCACCGAGACCGGCAGTGTGCATTCTGGCTGTCGCTCGCTCAGACTCACGCAGAGGAGGTGGGTGGTGGCTCAGGCTGAAGGTACACACACTGCCTTTCATGCCCCTTGCCTCCCTGCCGTCCACTCAGCCAGGAGCGACGCTGCCACTGCCTGCAGCCCAGCCAGACGTGTGCCGGTGTCCCTGTCTGATCCGGGGCAGGGGCCAAGCGTGAAGCGCAGCAAGCGTGAGGCAGGGCAGGCGGGTAGGGATCCTGGACCCTTCCCATCTTTGCTCTTTCTCAAGGCTCCAACCACAGGGCTTAGTCAGCCCATCGCTCAGAAAGGCAAGTTTCTTTGATCTCTCTTTCCAAAACCCATGGACCCTGAGGGCCGCCTTGGGGATTAGAGGAGGGTGGGCTTCCAGCCTGAGGCTTTGTCCTCTGTGCAATAGGAGGGAGGTGGGCGGTTGTGCCGTGGGGGCTACGATGGAGTTGGGGAAATCTCAGATATAAGTGCCAGCACATGTGAAAGCCTGCAGAGCTGCACCGTCCTCCAGCTGGGCTCAACTTGGAGGGCATAGAAGCTGGCACAGGATCAGCCGTTGCTGGAGACCAGCAGTGACAGTGACAGGTGAGTGAGATGGAGGGACAGCAGGCGGCAGAGCCCACACACCCAAGAGGAGTGGCCACAGCATGTGCCCACCCTGACACAGGCATCAGGGGAATGGAGCAAAGCCTGATGAGGCCCTGGGCTCCTCCACCATGGCCTGCACACCTGGTAACAGCCCAGGAGCAGCCCCTCAGATGAGTCAGGGTTCCTGCTAAACAGGCCACAGACCCCCGCCCCCAACTCCCTGTAGGTCAGAGCTGAGTCTATGACCCATGGCGCCTCTCACCAGGCAGAGTGAGCCGGCAGGGTCTCTTCCCCTAGGCTCTGTCCACTCGGAAGGCCACTGCAGGGCTCCCTTGAAAGTCCTCCAGGGGCACTGGAGAGCCCTCTCCCCAAGTCCCTTGTTTGCACCTGGTCCTGAGAGCCCTCCTCCCCACACTGTGCCTGCTGCAGCCAAGCGGGGCTGGGATTTCAGTCCAGGTGTTGAAGCTGCGCAGGTTTCCCCGGCCCTGACCCTGCTCTCTCTCTTCTGCCCCGATTCAGGCCAGCAGGGACTGGAGAGCTGCTCTGAATGGCTGCAGCCACTCAGTTCCCGGGAAAGGGGACCATGGAGACACAGAAGAGTGTTTGCAGAAGGAAAAGTCCTTCCCAGACCCATCAGGCGGCCCTCCCGATGGGTCCTCCACAAATAGGCTGCTCAGCGCCCTTGAGCAGCCAGTTCTGTCCTCTGCAGGCCAGCCGCCTGCTGGGCAGGGTGAGAACGCACCATGGCAGTTTGCCATTCTCCAAACCCAGAAAAGCCCAGTACTCTTCTCTGGGTAACCATTTACCTAATGGAAGCAGATGGAGCCAAGAGAATTCGCCTGTCAGCAAGCTGGATGAAAGCCAGCGATCCGGACACCCCGCAGTGTGGTTCTCTGTGGTACCAAGGCCCCTTCTGAAGTGCCACTCTTTAGCACTTCAAGCCATCCGGGAAGAGCCTGGACACATGGGTTTGCTGGACCTGTCTGATGCCCAGGTACAAAGAGGTGTCCAGCAAGAGCCAGAGGTGAGTGCAAGCTGGCCGGTCACAGACAGTTTAGGACTGTACAGGTGGTGGCCAGCTTGTCCCTGAGGGTCTGGAGCCAAGCTCTCCCCAGGCACCATTAAAACTGGAAGCACTGAAGTGCGGCCTAGGAGATACCTGGGTGCTGAGTGTGTCTTTCCCCGCTCTCTCATCCCCAGCACCCCCTTCCTGATGCTCAGGATCATCAGGGCGGTGGCTTCTTTCCTTGCCCATTGTCTTAGTCCATAATGGAATACCTGAGGCAGGTCCACTTTATAAAGAAAAGAGGCTTCCAGGACAAGGCATAGGCTAGGCTCTGGGATGGTCTTCAGGGCAGATGGCATCGTGACAGTGGAGCACTGGTGGGAAGAGCAGATCACATTAAAAACAGGCAGCTGGGGGCAACTCAGGGGTTGGGCTCTCTGGTAACAAATTTCAGGAGGGCCTGGGGTGTCTCAGGGCAGACCCCAAATAACCCAAGTCCACCCTGTCCATCCCACCTCATAATTGTCCCACACCGTCTCCACCATCACCGTGCACTTCAAAAGCACAAACACAGGGGGTGAAATATACCTAGACCATGGCCTGCAGCTCAGGGCCGGCCACCCCTAGACAGTTCTTTTGATCACTTAGGGAGCACAGTAAGTGCTCACACACCTGGTCCCTCACTCTCACGCATGTAGAAGTGAAGTTTCTGTGGTCCCTACAGCACGCGGCCGGGTGCGAGGGTCCTGAGTCAGTGTTCTGAAGGCAGGAAGTTGGGAGCCTGCATGGGACATGGTGCGATGGACTAGCAGTGAACTCCCTTCTGCAGGGAAACTTCTGTTGGAGCAGGTGCTGTGTGCCGGGACCGTGTGAGAGCAGAGATGAGGAGAAGGATGGACGTACTTAGCACGTCCACGCCAAGAGTCCGTGCCTTGCTCTGCATCCTGAGTCTCTGGCACTGGGTGACCATCTGTCCTCGCCACCTGCCATTGTTGCCACAGTTCTTCTCGCTGCATGGTCCCCAACTCCATTTTGAGGGCTCTTGTGGGGCTGGGGCGGAAGCCCCGTGGCAGAGCACCTGCCTCGCCTGGGCAAGGCCTGGGTGTGAGCCCAGCACTGGGTTGGGGCCCCTCTGTCCGAGTTGCTACTGTGGATTTACCTTTTGTTCCTGAAGGGACTTGAGCCAAGACTACTTCCCACAGCCCAAGGACACTTCCTGGTGCCTCTTCTCTGACTGCTTCCCTCTGTTAGAGAGATCGGGCTGCTGGAAAGAATCACACACGTGCTCAGAGTGGCTCAGCAAGGTCAACCAGACCTTTGCAGCAAGTGTGCTGCGGAGCCAGGCAGGAAGCTCGGTGGGCAGGAAGCTCACGTGGGCAGGAAGCTCAGTGCTTTAGTCCCTAATGCAGCGCCACCCCCCGCCCCGATAGGAGGAGCTCGGGGGTGCAGTCTGTGGGATTGGCTCATTTTAATTTGGGGTGGTCAAAAGGAAGGACGATGGTTAAAATGGCTCTGATTGAGGTTGGGGAGCTCAAAATGGCTAGGATACTGCATTCTGGAAATGGACCACCGAACCTATTTCTCAACATGCCCCCTTCTTCTTCTTCTCCTTCTCCTTCTTCCTTCTTCTTCTTCTTTTTTTTTTTTTTTTTGCATGGCCGAGGATTGAACTCAGGGCCTTGTGCATGTTAGGCAAGCGCTCTGCCACTGAGCTAAATCCCCAACCCCCCTTTTTCTTTTTATACCTTTTGGTCTCATTTTCATTTTGGTGTTGCCATCCATCCTAGATATGCTAATTTCTGAGGTGGAAACTGCCCACGGTAATGAGTTCTCCCTTTCGGAGGTGCAGATAGCCATCCCAGTGATCAGGCGAGCTCACTAAGGTCCTTTCCGCCTTGGTTGAAGCTTGTCTTCTTTTCAGGTCTTCATTAAAATCAAGTCACCAGGCTGGAAATGGTGAATTGCAAAGTCCAGAAGAGGAATCTGCACAGCAGCTCGTAATAATCATACCAGGAAAAAAAAAACCCAGCACAGATAGGTCTATCTCAAATTGACTCAGAACAAAGTTGTGAGTCTCACAGAGACTTTTGTGATATTTATCAGGCACTCCCGCTTTAAAATACTCCCTTTACAACTTTCCAGTTTTACTTAATTTCAGGAAGACTGACACAAATGTATCTCGGATAAAAGAACTGTTGTCTTATATTTTAAATGTCCTTGTATGGCTGTTTTGGTTATACTCTCCTGCCAGGTGATTAAGCCAAGTTGGTAAAAGTGACCTATCTACCCCAGAGTCAGCTGAGACTTGTCAGAGTCGCGCTTGGGAAACGCTCTTGGCTCCTTTCGCTTTGTTCTACTAGTTGTGCCACCTGCCAGGACGTGTCAGGGTCTTGTTGACCATGTGGCAGCCTCAGGGACATTTCCCTTTCTCCTAAGACCCTCCTGCTTGCGGAATGTATGCTGGTTGGCTTCCTCTTCTCTAGGGTGCTCGCAATCCCCCCAATTAGGAGTTTTGGCGAGTCACTGGAGGACCCATGGAGGGGTCATGACATTCCATGGATCCTGGCTGACCTTACAGGGAAAGGACCAAAACATTGGCTGCTTTTCCCTTGGCCCTTTTACTTCCTTAACTTTGGTCTCCGAGTTTTGGTTTTAAACATCCAGCCAGTCCTGAAGTAGGAGTACTGGGTTTTAACTTCCATGTCTAGAATTTTACAGTTACACCTTCCATTTTTTTAAAAGGACAGTGAGAGAGAGAGAGAGAACAAATTCTTATTGAGTTACTCATTGCTCCAACACTTAGCTGTGTATGTGCGTGCTGGGGTTTGAACCTGTGTACTTGCACATGCCAGACAAGTGCCGTAACCGCCGAGCCACCGCTCTAGCTCCCTACCCCTTCCATTTAATTGGGGTCAGTATCAGTACTGGGAGTCAGACTTCTATATTGTCTAATAGGTGATGGTTTCTTGTCTCAAATTAACTCAGCTTGTTCTATCAGAAATAGTGGTTCTGCAAAGCATTAACAGGCAACAATTATACATTTTTCAAGGAAAATTCAAAATGAAATTAACAAGAGCAAGAAAATTCAGTTAGTATAATAGCTATGAATCAAGATATATAATTTTTATAATCCTAAACCTTTATTTGTTATTTATTGTACGCTCTGATTATTTACAACAATATGCCCTAACCTTTACAACAAAAATCAATCCTCTGAACACAAATTTAAATGAGCCAAAGTCTAGCCTACTTTGGAGCCATCCTAACACAGAGGAAGGCGACAGGAAGAGCCTTATCTCAGGGGAAGCAGAACACTTGACAGATAACACGATTCAACTCTACATCTGAAACATGAATCAAACAAAAACTAAGAGAGCTCTTTACTTTTTGTGTGGGGATAAAAAGTGGCAAAATGCTTGTAGGTTTTATAAGGTCAACCTTTAAACAAACCAGGCTCTCCTTATTATCTTTCAAAAATACATTTACATTCCCATTCCAGTGTAAAAAGTAAGACAAAATTCTCTTTATATTTTACGGACAACATTAAATGATGGAAATAAATGTCCAATTAAATTAGCTATTTCTATATAAGTTGGAAGGAGTTTAACACTACACACCACTTCAGCCTGGAGAACACCAGCGTGGTAACATGTTCTCCTAAGCTTTTAGATGTACACGTATCTCTAGTCTCATATATCTAGGGTGTCTGGCAAAGCTGACTCAATTCTCGTAAAAATTTGTCCAGAAAAGAAGGGACCCCATTATTGCCTCTCTTTTAAGGGGTATTTTTCCTTCTTCCTGGGGCAAGTTATGTCTTCCTAAATCAAAACCCTGGTTAAGGTAAGGTTGATCACCTATCTCAGAGTCCCTTTGGCCCAATGGGTCACTCACTTTGAATAGACCTCCAGCAGAGGGGGCTTTGTCCAATGAAGTCATTGCTCTTTGGGTGAGAATTTAATTAGTACATTTAATTTACATAATAAATTTTATCCCAGGAGAGGGATCAGGCAACCTGGCAGACACATAAACAAATAAGCAAACCGAAAACTCTACCTTAATCTTCTCCCCACAGGTTGCGTTCGAGGGGCTGGAGCATAGGATGGCTCCCTGATTATCACAACAGCTTCCATTTGAAGTGAGCTCCCCACTCTCAGGTCCTTAGGGCCTTTTTCTTACACAGCTATCCACGTGGAGTGGAGGGGGCCCCGTCCACCCTTTCCGTTAGGCTCCCTTGACCCCTTTGTGTGGGCTGGCTTCTGTTCCTGTTCCTACAGACCACAAAGGTACCAGCACAACCTCTGATGGGTTCCACTGAAGGTCATGTTGACCATGGGGAGGCTGTCACAGAGGTCTCCACACAGACATCAGCATGGCCTGTATACTCCAGGAGGCCCTTGTAGTTCAGGTCTATGGGCAACAGGCAGGATTCCACATAGAAATTTCCCCTGGCCAAACAGGGCATCCGGCCAGATCTTAAAAGGGGAGTCCATTCTTGTGCCCCGATTATAATCTAACAGTGCTCCGTAGTTAATCATCAAGCACTCAGGGTAATGGGCCTCAATTAGTGCTCTTTTGTTTTTCAAATGCAAAAGCCACACTGTGTTGTTAAACATTCCAGTCAACTCCTTTGGCCCAGAGCAGTGGGAAATTGGAAATGAGGGTAGAACCAGATGAAGGTTACAGAAACATTCAGACACAAGGACTAAAAGGGAGTAGTCAATTTGAAAGTCATGGGCCAGGGGCTGGAGCAGTGGCTCATGGTTTCTGTGCTTACCTGGCAAGCACGAGGACCCGGGTTCAAACCCCAGCACCACATACACAACTAAGTGTTAGAGCAACGAAGGCCA
>PVKS010027544.1:0-27417 GCA_004027875.1 Aplodontia rufa
GAAGGAAAAGTGGAGTAGGGCACAGCAGACGCATGTTCTGACGGCAGAGAATCAGGGACCAAGTGAGGTGCTGTGATTGAATGCAGGGAGGGAAAGTGGCAGCCGAAGAAGTGACGTCTTTGAGGGACATCTTGTACAATCTCTGGGGCAGAGTCCTGATGAAACTGATGGAACAGAAGAATATCCTTGCTCCAGTGTTTAGCCCAGATGACATCTTCAGATGGGACTTCTGTGGTTTGTCTTGTCAGGGACCCATGTAGAATTGAACTCCCTCGTTATTCCTGAAGTGGTGGAGATTAGCCCAGCCCTGGCAGTTACAGGGCTCTGCGAGGAGATGTGGGCTAGGCTTTGTGAGAAGAGAGCGACCAGAGGACACCTGCACAAGGTACACCCTGCCTGGAGCCATGCGATGGCCTGCACCTCTCGGGACTCTGCCAGCAAGAAGGCCGTCACCAGGTGCAGCCTCTCCACCTTGGACCTCTGGAACTCTGAACCAGAACAAACCTCTTGTTAAACCTTCCTGATCCGTAATGTTGTGTTAGCAGCAGTTCCTGGCTTCATCTCCGGGGACAAACAGGCAAACACTGAATCTGCAGGCACCACGATCTTGCCCTGAAACAGGATTTGTACGCATATTTGCTATCTTCTTTCCATTCTGCCAAGAAGAAATGCACCCTTAGAGCTTTGAATTCAGTGTGCTACCATCCTATTACTTCAGAATTTTGGCAGGCATCTTTGAAGTCACGCAGTAATAGACTGTGTACTCTGCAGATCAATCAGCTTTTTAATGTTATTTTTGTAATGCTGTAAGTGCGGTGCTAACTTTTTACAGTGTTTAGCGGATCTAATCTTTTAAGTGCAATCGTGTTTATTCTTTCTCTCAAGATTCATTTCCAGGGTACCTTGAAACGTGGCACTTTCTCATAGCACTGGATATTCCTAGTCCCAGTTCCGTCAGTCTCAAGAGCAGCAAAATCTGACAGCAGTTTATAATTCTTGCAGGAACATATTGAGAAGATTAAGCTGTCAAATGGTATAATTTTTTTTTAAGAGAGAGGGACAGTGAGAGAGAGAGTGAGAAAGAATCAATTTTCACTTAGTTTTCATGTGGCTTTCATTGCTCCAACACTTCATTGTGTATGTGGTGCTGTGTTCAAACCCGTTTCCTCACTCATGCTAGGCAAGCACTATAACCTCTGAGCCACCACTGTAGCCCTCTATGATTTTATTTTTTTTGATAGCTCTTTTTGAAAAATTGTAAAAAGAAATTTATATTTTAGTTAGTGAGTTAATTATAGTGCTTCAGTTGAAGGAGTCATGACTGACAAATTTGTTCAGCATTATAACTATGCAGTTTAATTCTGAATAATATAAAATAGTAAGACAAGGTGAATGCTTAAAGCAAAAAATGTTTTAAAATAAAGTGAAAAACAAATTGAGATACTGAGCTTTCTTATTTCAGGCTTATCAAAATACATAGTGATTTCATTTTAAAAACTAGAATTTAAATATTCTTGAATATTTTAAATGAATTGTATGGCATGCATTTGATATGTACAATATGATGGTATTTATGGATGATAAAATAGTTTCATAGTAAAGCAGATTTTTGTGGGAAATGGGCAAGGGTGAGTTACTTTTTAGTAATAAGGATAGCTAAAGCCTACTTCTATCACAAAAGTTCCCAGTGCAATTTTTTAAATACAGTTCTTTTGTTGTGCATCAGATCTTTATGCTTGTTCATAGTACCTATCTGCTACTTTGTCTTGAAAATATGTTGTCATGATTTCTTATGCTAGTTTTAAATGTTAGGGAATAACTCTTAATTAAAAGCAAGGACGGAGTTTTCTTATATGTGCTGACGACTATTTTTCTAGGTTTGAAGTGGAAAGCCCAGCTTGCATTCGCTGAGGAGTATAGTATCTGTGCATTGTTTTATCAACTAGGCATTGGACATATGCATGCGATTGGCAGTGAGGACACAGGAGCATAGTAGAGGTGACCTGGATGATAATCTCTCTGCCCCAGGAGTTAGCTTGGAAGCCACTGGCATGATCTCCTATGTGCTGTCTGTCTGTGGTCCTCTCCCCACCCCTGCTGCCCCCGATATGTATGCAGAGAGCTTTCTCCTTCACCTTGCCAAGCTCGCCGGTTCCCCTGGCAGGAGGCTATCACAGTGCCTCTGCTCCAGGCTCCTCCTCTGTAAGTCATGGGAGCACTGCTTATTATGGCTCTTATGGAAGAACACACAGCGGAGCCAGCCGCAGTCCAGCACAATCGCCCTGGAAAGTCACATGATGAGGGGGTGGGTAGTTAAAGTTTAAGTTAGATGTGATAAGGAGTAACCCATTCCATTTTATTTTTGAGAACTAGAATGACATGAACAGATTTATTGTTTAGGAAGTCAGTGGCATTGGCAGAAGGCTTCTTATTTAAAAGTAGAATGTAAATCTTCTTTTCCTTATGGTGCAAGTCTTTTTTTTATTGAGAATCTCTTTGCTAATGCAAAGTTATATATGCAGTGTGCTCAAGAGCCTATGTGTCAGCTAGTTTAAAGATAATTCTATTTAATAAGCACATGTGATCACCTATCAATGACTTGAGAGTCAATGAGACTAAAAACCATGGAAAACATGAGAACATTCTTCAGTATTTTAAGGAAGATTAGACTTGCAAAGATGAATAAGTCTACATGAAATACTTTAGAGGTATGTAAGCTAAATGATTCCAAATGATCAAAAATATGCTAAATGCAAAATTATAACAAAAATACACAGACTATTACACCAGTGTTGACTTTGTTTTCCAGAAGGGTAGAGAATGGGGCAAGAGACTTGACGTTTTCTGTTGCATGCAGAAAGAGAGGTCTGTAAACTTTTGTTCCATTATGAATGTAAATGAACTAATTACAAAGAACTGCTTAAATATATATGCAAATTATAAATTTCACTTCCATAAACTTCTCAATCTTATCTTCCAAAATTCACCAGTTACAAACATTCTACTTTTGCCATAGATCTGTTAGATTCTTCTATAGGTCTGTATTAGTCAGCTTTTTGTTACTGTAACCAAAATACCTGACAAGACAACTTAGGGAAAAAGTATTTCGGGGGAACAAAGTTTCAGAGATCTCAGGCCGTAGAAGACTGACTCCATTGTTTTGGGCCTGAGATAAGGCAGGGCATCATGATGGGAGGGCCCAGGGGAGGAAAGCTGATCAAGGCAGCAAGGAGGCAGAGGCAGAAGCTACACAAGAGAAGCGATCTCAGGGTAGGTGCACCCTTCCGGGGCTTGCTCTCAGTGACCCACCACCTCCAACCAACTGTAGGTAGGGCCTGCCCACAGTTATGAGCCTCGCCCATTCAGCCGAGGCTGGACTGACTAGGTCACAGCTTTAGTAACCCAATGATTTCTCCTCTGACTATTCCTGCATTAACAGGGGCTTTGGGGGGACATCTTACCTCCAAATTACAAAGTTTAAGTCATTTCTTCATTAAGCAACCTTAAACTGCATCTTTCTGTTATGGAAACTGAGGGATGGAGCCAACACATCTCTATTCCAGTTTCCTCTTCTCTTTCTCCACTAGCTTTAGTTATTTGCTTTTGCTGTTTGTAAGCTTTACAGTACAAGCCTCTATTTCATGGTCCATCAAATTATAATAGTTTTATTATGTCTTTATTAAGTGCAATGAAGAAATTAATATCTAATTCTCTACCCAACTTAAACATCCAAACATTCAATTCTGTTATGACTTGTTTAAACCAGATTTTTTTTTTTTTTTTGGTCACTGTGACCAGAAGATGTAAAAAGAACAGCATAGATGAGGGAAAGTTTACTTGGGTCTCATGGTCTCAGAAGTCTCAGTCTATAGACCATCAGCTCCATTACTCTGGGCCTGAAGTGAGGCAAAACATAATGGCTGAAGGGCATGGTGGAGGAAAACAGCTCAGGATGTGACCACTAGGAAGGAGAGA
The DNA here is from genome assembly GCA_004027875.1 of Aplodontia rufa. Lineage (NCBI taxonomy): Eukaryota > Metazoa > Chordata > Mammalia > Rodentia > Aplodontiidae > Aplodontia > Aplodontia rufa. Next base: position 3,976 of record PVKS010027544.1, read on the forward strand.
GTGAGAAAGAGAGATAGATTGATTGATTCTGTCCACCAAGAGCAAAATATATCCCCAAAGGCAGAGCCCCCAGTGACCTACCTCCTCCAGCCACCCCCACCTGCCTGCAGTTATCACCCAGTTAATCCATTGATTAGATAGCATCTCTCATGGTCTTAAATTCTGGAAATTCTTACATTGTCACACACATGAGCCTTTGAGGACACTTCATATCTAAACCATAACACTACCATTGGTGTATTATGAAAAATTAGTTAACTTATGTTCTAATCTGTAATCTTACTTAAATTGTCCATGTTTTATTTACAAATTAAGCTTACCTTATGACAGTTACGAAACAGCATTTAAAATATGGTTCTGGGGTTGTAGCTCAGTGGTGGAGCACTTACCTCATATGTGCATAGCTCTGAGTTTCATCCCCAGAATCACACATGAACACACAATGTCATGATTTGGGAAAGAGCAATTCTTACAGAAATTAATCATGCAGGAATCTAAGATACCAACATTGAGGGCAACTTAATGTATAGTTAATAATATTGAGGTAAAATGAATGATTTCTAAAATGTGTAATAATTATGTAAAATGATCCTACTTTTCCCTTAGCTTTCCAGTCTGTACATGACTTCTTGGTTATTTGTTTTCCTTAGAATTTCTCAGTATGCTTTTTGTTTTGGGCAGGATCATCTCTCTGTGCCTGTGTGTTCCTCCTTTTATTAAGGTTGCCCTTCTGTTCAGTTAGATCCAGGGTCCTCTCCAGGTGTATTCTTGGAGGCTGCTGATTTGTTCTAATTTAGATCAGCTTCTCTCTTGGGTTGTGGACAGCTGTCATCCTGGGACTCACTGCACTTACGTGGGGTCCACTCTGGTTTAGGATGTCTTCTCCATTACAACCTTAGCAACCATATTACACACTATTGGAATCCATAAGCTTTTTAATCACAGTGATGCATACCTGACAAAATCTACTTAAAGAAAGGAAGGTTTACTTTTGGCTTATGGATTGAGGGGTTTCATTCCATGTTTGGTGGGCTCCAATGTCTCTGGGTCTGAGAGGAGGCAGAACAACCTGGCAGAAGGGAGTGGTGGAGCAAATCTATGCAATTCATGACAGCAAGGATTGGAGACAGGAAGGGAAAGGGTCCAGGGACAAGATGCAGCCCTACAGGCACACCTCAGTGGCCCACTTTCTACAGATCAGCCCCACTTCCTGCCATTTCCACACCTCCCAGTAGTCCATTGAACCATGGGTCCACCCACGGGTTAATCCATCCATGAAGTCAGAGCCCTTGTGATCCAGTCATGTCCCCAGAGCCCCACCTCTGAATGTTGATGTGCTGGTGACCAAGCCTTCAACACATGAGACATTCCAGAATCAAGCCATCTATAAGTATCATCAAGGAACTTTTCTTTTTTTTTTTTTTTTTTTTAAGAGAGATGGACAGAGAGAGGGAGGGGGAATCAAATATTTGTATTTAGTTTTTCATGTGGCTTCTCCTGCTCTGAAACTTGGTTGCGTACATGGTGCTGGCATTTGAACTCATGTACTTGTGCATGCCAGGCAAGGGTCATAACCACTGAGCCACCACTTCGGCCCATCAAGCAACCTTTCTAAAAGAGGTCAAGAAAAATAAATTTTCTCCATTCCATTTTCCTTTTGTTTTCTGAGATTTTGATCTGATGGGTATAGCACGGAATTCCTATGTTCTCCTGACAGCTTCTCTTTTCTTTGTTGTTTTAAATGTCTGTTTTCTGGATTGCTTTCCTACCTTTATATTTAATAAATTTTATTTAAAATTTAAAGTTAATATTTTTAATATAGACAAAATTTTCTGTTTATTCATTGCCCTGTCAGAGAACCCAGCTATTAGTTTATAGTAATGTTTTCTTTCCTAGGTAATTTCTCCAGAGGTAGGTATTATGCATGCTTGATCTTCTCTGTTTCTACCGAGGATTGTAGATTTGCATGGTGAATATTGTGGCCCTTTCATAATTATGAGTAGTGCAATGGGAAGCTTCTAAGGATGCCTTCTGTTGCTGCCACATCCCATGTGTCTGGTGTCCTTATAAGGACATGTTTGAAGACAGAGTACCTTGCATACACCAAAGCAAAACCTGGGGAGATGAATCTATAAGCCAAGGAGCATAGACGCTGCCATCAAGTTTCCAGAAACCAGGAAAAGAGGCAGAGAACAGACTTTTCCTAGTCTCAGAGGGACCCACCTGGCCAACATTTGGGTGGATTTCTAACCACCACTACTGTGGAACAATTAATTTTTGTTTAAGACACTCACTCTGTGACTTTGTTATGACAGCCCTACCAAACTAATACATAACCCATGTCCGTTAGCTGGTAAAATTAACATGTCATGCCATATCATTATAATGGACTATACAGCAATATGAATAATGAAAAATTCGTGTCCAACATGGTTTGACCAAATCTGAAAAACACTGTGTTAAGTAAAGGCATTCTAACACAAAACACAACTTTCTGTGTGTTTCCATTTATATTCAACTGTAAAAGAAAGTGTCATTTCTAGTGACTGATGTCAGTAGCTCTTGTGGACAAGGATTCAGGTACCAAGATTGACAGCAAAGGGTGCAAGGGAAATTTTCTTGTGGCATAAATGTCCTGCATCTTGACTTGGTGACAATAGCATGATTTATACAAGTGCCCAATCTCATCAAACTACACACTAAAAATTGCTAAGTTTATTATAGGTATGTTATACTTCAAGTGTGGTTTGGTTTTAGGATTGGACAAACACATCAAGGAAATGGAATCAATTTTCCTCAGAGAAAACCCATGGATATTTGGAAATTTTACATAGGACCAAGTTATCATTGTCAAGTGATCGGGGAGGGGTGGCTTTGTAAATAAATGTTAATAGGTGAACCGGATATCCACAGAAATAAATTAATAAAATATGGTACTCCTGAGTAGAGTGCCATCCCTTAGTCTCTGTAGTTCTTTCCTCTGCCATCTGACCAAAGCTTCCATGGTAGCAGAAAACAGATCTCTGCCCCCGTTTCTCATCTTGGTCATTTAATTTGCTTTAACCAATGGAATGTGGCTTCTCTCAATTTGAGTTGTAGGATGAAGGTCAATGTGAACAGAGCTGAACAAAATTTTTTAGTCTGGAGCAAGACTAGCTAAATCTAGACAACTCAGAACAAAAGCATATGGGGCCAGAACCAAGGCACAGATCTCGTGTAAGCCCTCTAGAGTTTGCTATCAGAAGTTGCTTACATTTTTTTTTTTAACAGAGAAAGAGAGAAACAACTTTATTTAGTTTTTCACATGGCCTTAGTTGCTCCGACACTCAGTTGTGTACATGGTGCTGGGGTTTGAACCCAGGTCCTCGTGCTTGCCAGGCAAGCGCCAAAACCGCTGAGCCACTGCTTACATTTTGATAGCGTTCATTACCCAGAAAAATTTTATTAATATAGATGCCAACATCATCAGTGACAAAATGTCTCTTTGGGTCATAGGTGGTGTTATGGTTTAGGTATGAAGAATCCCTTAAAAGCTCACGCGTGAGACAATGCAAGAAAGTTTAGAGGAAATGAGTGGGTTCCGAGAGCCCAACCTAATCAGTGCCTTGATCTGCTGCTGGGGTTGGCTGCATGGTAGGGAGTGGCTGGAGGAGGTGGGTCACTGGGGTGTGCCTGTGCGGTACGTATTTTGTCCCTGATGAGCCAAGGTCTCACTCTGCTCCCTGATTGTCATGACCTGAGCTCTTCCTCTACCGCACCATTCTGCCATGATGTTCTGCCTCACCGCAGGTCAGAGCAAAGCAGTGGGTGTCCGTAGACTGAGACCTCTGAAACTGTGGGCCAAATAAACCTTTCCTCCTCTAAAATTGCTGTTGTCATATCTCTAGGTCACAGCAACAATAGCAAAGATAAAAAAGCATACTAAAACAGATAGCTATGCATTTTATCACCTGAACTGGTGTGCTGCTGAGCCGCTAATATCCTGCATCACAAGCACAATGTAAGAATTTCGGAGGAAAACAAAGATGGTCATTCCAGTGCATAATTCCAAGCTGTCCTTCGTGAAATGATATAGGAGAATGTTTATGACTTATGGTAGAAAAGTTTAAGACATAAAAAGCCTTAAATACAAATTTTAAAAAGCATTTTTTAGCTTATTGAAATATAAATTCAATTTGATTCACAGACATAATAAAAATATTTCTTGGGAAATCAATTTATAGCGCAGAGAACCAACAATGAGCTCATATCCAGAATTTTGAGATGAAAAAGGCCTCGGTACACAGAGCAACTGTGACATGGGAGCTGTGAATGAACCATCTGAAGGAAAATATGCGATCGAAACAGATGTAAGAGTGCTGTCGCCTCAGATCTGATGGGAGGACAGCGAAATCAGGCCACCTCACTACATTAGAATCAGTGCCGGCAAGGACACAGGTTGAAGAGCTGTCAGAATCGCAGGTGGCAGTGTAAATTGGAGCCCTATGGAAAACACTCTGAGGAAGTCGGATTCCACTCCTGGGTGCTTACATGGATTAAGTCCTTGTGCATCTAAATTTAAAACGTAGAGGCTGACTGGAAGGAACACGCAGATTATATTGACCATGGCACTTCGTGTGCAAGTAGTACATGTAATAAGTATTTTTAAAGTCCTATCTATTTTTAAATGTGAAACTCAGAGAAAGAAAATCTTCAGTCATGAAACACTTGTGCAAAAAACTCTGTGCCTGAAATACTGAAGAGGTGCAGTGGTGTCTGAGCGCATTCCTGGGGCCTCCCGCAATCGTCAGATTCAGTTCCACTCCAGTTTATGACCATGTGGCCTAAGTGACTCGCATTCTTTCAGTCTTATAAATAAGCAGGATGCAGGCATGATTTCACATGTCAGTATCAAGAGGATTTTCGTGCATCACTCTCATAATATTTTTAGAAGAGTGGCATCCAATGCTTCTTGATTTTTTTTTAAGAGAGAAGGACAGAGAGAGAGAGAGACAATCAATTTTTATTGAGTTTTTCACATGGCTTTTGTTGCTCTGGCACTTAGTTGTGTACATGTTGCTGGGGTTTGAACCTGTGTACTTGTGCATGCCAGGCAAGTGCCGTAAATGCCGAGCCACCGCTCCAGCCCCTTCTTGATATTTCTTTAATAGAATCACTGGAAGAGAACTTGATTTTCCTGCATCCCCAAGCAAAACATTTGATATAAATAACAACATAAAATATTTTAGGCGTACGTAGGTATGAAGTCTGTAAACATCTGGAGCCTATTTACCCACTGAAGTAGGCTTCTGTACTAATTTCTGAGGGGAACTCTGCTGTGCTAAATCCATTTTCAGGGACATTTTCAGTGTCCCTACCAACATGAAGGACATATGTTCAGATTTCTCTTCTGTATTGTAAAGAGGATGAGGGCAAGTTTTGCTAACCTGGCAGTAAGTTAGCTAGCTCTTCTTCCTAAAACCTCAACATAGAGATCACAGAGGAACTGACAGAGAATCAGTGTTAGCTCAAAGCCGCTTCATATGCGTGTGGAAAGAGCTGAGGCCTCCACAGCAGAACACCGGGTATTCATAATGTGGGGTACTTTCTTTTGCCCAAATTCTTGCATACTCATCCATAAGCCAAGTGTGAAACTGCATACTTTTTCGACTTTGAGTATTTTTGATGAAGCAGATTTTTTTATTTAAAAAAAAATGTGAGATTTTAAAAGTTATTCATGAATGATTTCTTGTTATTGCTGATTTTTAATCACAAATAGAATGTTATTGAAATAGCAGTTTTTCGTTGTCTTTATTGACATACTCATTCTGTAAACATTTTCAGGTTTCTTGACTTGTGTCTAATTTTATTTTTATTATAATTTCTAAAGTTCCTTTTATTGTTGATTTCTAGTTTGATTTCATTGTCTTCAGAAAAGATTAATGATTCCAATTAAAAAATTATTGAGACTTATTTTGTGGTCTATCATCTGATCTATTCTGGAGAATGTTCTAGGTATTGATGAGAAGTTTGCCTATTTGGTAGCTATTGAATAAATTGTTCTGTAAATGTCAGCGGGGTCAATTTTGTTCTGTGGTGTAGCTCAACTCTGAAGTTTTATGTTGAAGTCCTCAATATTATTTTATTGGAGTCTAGCTTTCCTTTTAGATCCAATGTTTGTTTTTATGTTTTTGTGTGCCCCAGGATTGGGTGCATATATATTTAGAATTATTTCCTTGAATTGATCCCTTTAGCATGAGTCATTTTCATTGTCTCCCTTTACAGATTTTGACTAGAAGTCATTTTATCTGTTATTAGTTGGTTACTCCTGCTTACATTTGGTTTCCATTTGCATGGTATATCTTTCTCCATTCTTTACCTTTACTACATGTGTATTTTTCCTGGTGAAGTGATTTTCTTGTAGACATCATATAGTTGGGTTTATTAAAACACCCAGATAGCCATTCTAAATCTTCAAGTAAAGACATATTTCTGTTGATCTTTTTCTTTTTTTAGTTGTTTTTATGTTTATGCTTTTTGTTCTTCTTCTCTGTTTGATTTTTTAAATTATTTTATCAGTGTATTATAGTTGTATATAATGATGGGATTTGTTGTCACATATTCATAGATGCACACAATACAGCAATACAATTTAGTCAGTATCCCCCTTACTACACCCTTCTACCTCCCTCCTCCTGTCCCCCAATCCCTTGCCTCTTCTGGGTCCTATATTTTTCCTAAAATACCCAAGCACAGTGACATACTTCTTATACCTATGAAGAACATTTTTTATATACATGACTATAGTATATACTATGACATACTTATAAATGCTTGGAGTGTACCTTGCTTTATTTCAATTCCAATATTTCCCCTTCTCCTTTCCTATCATCCTTTGTTATTATTTGATATATTTGAGAATAGGATTAAACATTTATGTTTTTGTAAAGGCATGAAGTATAAACTGTTCAAATCTCTTATATCGAATTCCTTGACTGCAGAAAAAATTTTTTAATGGCCACCCATTCATTGATTTATGACTGTAATTCTTTCACTTTAGGAGTCTTGTTGAGGAAGTCTTTGCCAACTCCCATAAGCTAGAGTTTTGCTCTTAATTTCTCTTCTAGCAGTTATATTGTAGCTGGTTTAATTCCTAGTTCCTTGATGGATTTAGATTTGAATTTTCTGCAGGGTGAGAGATAAAGATCTAATTTCATTTTTCTGCAAGTGGCTGTCCAGTTCATCCAGCACCATTTGTTGAACAGGCTGTCTTTCCTCTACGTTGTATTTTGATCCCCTTTGTCAAAGATCAAAATTTGTGGGTTTATCTCAGAGTCTTCTCTTCTATTCCATTGGTCTTCATTCCTATTTTGATACTAGTACCATGCTGTTTTAAATACTACAATTCCACAGTATAATTTTAGGTCTAGTATTGCAAACAACCTGTTTCATCTTTCTTGCTTAGTAATGTTTTGGATATTCTGGGTTTCTTCTTATTCCAAATGAATTTGCGAATTGCTTTTTCTATATTTCTAAAGAATAACATTGGAAACTTGATGGGGATTGCACTGAATCTGTACGGTGCTTTTGGCAGAATGGCAATTTTAATTATATTAATTCTGACTAACCAAGAGCATGGAACATCTTTTCATCCTCTCAGGTCTTCTGCAATTTCTATTCTCAGTGTTTGATAATTTTCCTTGTAAAGGTCTTTGACCTCCCTTGTTAGATTAATTCCCAAGAATTTTATTCTTTTAGAGGATATTGTGAATGGGACTAATTTCATTATTTCTTCTTCTGCCTGATTATGGTTAGCATATAGGAAACCTATTGATTTATGGATATTGATCTTGTAGCCTGCTACTTTGCCAAATCTGTTTATTATCACTAGCAGTGTTCTGGTGGAGTTTTTTGGATCTTCCAGATATAGGATCACATTATCAGCAAAAATGGATAGTTTGACTTCCTTCCTTCCTGTTTTTATCCCATTCATTTCCTTCTCTTGCCTGATTGCTCCAGCCGGGGTCTCAAGAACTATATTGAATAAACATGGTGAGAGCAGACAGCCTTGTCTTGTTCCTGATTTAGTGGAAATCCTTTTAACTTCTCTCCCTTTAGTATTATACTAATTGAGGGTTTGGCATATACGGCCTTCACAAAATTAAGGTAAGTTCCTTTGATCCCTATTTTCTCTAGCGTTTTCATCATAAATGGGTGCTGGATTTTATCAAAGGCCTTTTCTGTGTCTATTGAGATGATCATATGGTTTTTGTCCATAATTCTGCTTAAGCAGTGAATCACATTTTTTGACTTGCGTATGTTGAACCAGCCTTGCATACCTGAAATGATGCCCAATTGATCGTGATGAAATATCATTTTGCTGTGTTTTTTAATGTGGTTTGCAAGAACCTCATTAAGGATTTTTGCATCAATATTCATGAGGGATTATGTTCTGTAATTTTCTTGTTTTGATGTATCTTTGTTGGGTTTTGGTATCAGCATTATGGTTGCTTCATAGAATGTGTTTGGGAGAGTTCCCTCTTTTTCAATCATGGAATAGCTTAATAAGGAGAGGTGTTAGCTCTTCTTCAAATGTGTGACAAAACTCAGCAGGGAATCCATTAGGTCCTGGACTGTTCTTCTTTGGAAGACTTTTAATTGCTGTATGGATTTTGGTGCCTGTTACTGGGATGTTTAGGATTTCAATTTCATCCTGTGTGAGTTTGGGGATATTGTATTTTTCTAGAAATTTATCCATTTCATCTAGCTTATCTAATTTAGAGAAGTATAGTTTTTCAAAATATTTTCTGATACTCTGTTTGATTTCAATGGGGTCAGTGATGATCACCTCCTTTTTGTTGATTTTTTTTAATTTTCTCTCCTCCTTTTCATTAGATTAGCTTTGTCTGTCAATTTTATTTATTGTTTTGAAGAACCGACTCTATTTCATTGATTCTTTTTATTGTTTTTTTGTTCTCAACTTCATTGATTTCATCTTTGATCTTAATTATTTCCTGTCTTCTGCTGGCTTTGGGATTTTCTTCCTTTTGTAGAGAGTTGAGTTGGAGCATAAGCTTATTTGTTTGGGATCTCTCCTTATTTTTAATATACACAGTGCTATAAATTTTCTCCTTAAGAATGTTTTCATGCTGTCCCAGAGGTTTCAATATGTTATGTCTTCATTTTCATTCTCTTCCAAGAATTCCTTAATTTCTCTTCTCATGTCTTTCTTCAATCCACACATATGTGCGTTTTCTGCTATGGTTTTTGCTGTTAATTATTAGGGTCATGGCATCATTGTCTGATGGGATACACTGAATAATATCTACTTTTTTATATTTTTGAGATTTTCTTTCTGAACTAGAAGATGATTTATTTTGGAAAAGGATCCATGTGCTACTGTGAAGAAAGTATACTCTGCCAATTTGGGGTGGAATATTCTGTAAATATCTTTAAAGTATGTGTGATTTATGGTGTTGTTTAGACTGGAGATCTCTTTATGGATTTTTTTTTTTTTTGCTTTGATGATCTGTCTATGGGTGATAGAGGGGTGTTAAAGTTTCCTAGTAATATTGTGTTGAGGTCCACAAGTGATTTTATATCTTGGAGTAATTTTTCCACATATTTGGGGGCATTTGTGTTTGGAGAGTATATATTTACTATGGCTATATCTTCCTCTTATATTATTCACTTTACTAGCATGTAGTAGCATTGTTTTTCTCTTATGATTTATGTTTGAAATCCACTTTGATGGATATAATAATTGCAACTCCAGCTTGCTTTCTTGGGTTCTATGCTTGGTAGATTATTTTCCATCCTTTCACCCTTAATCTGTGAGGGTCATTGGCTCTAAGGTGGGTTTCCTATAAACAATATGTTGTTGGGTTTGGTTTGTTGATCCAATCTGCTAGTATGTGTCTTTTGATTGGTTTGTTGAGACCATTCACATTCAGTGTTAGAATAGTTGTGTAGTTGTGGTTCACTGTCATTGTGTTTTATTCAGAAGTTCTGTGTTGTCTTGGTTGTCTATTGATAGCATGTACCATTATTGAATTTCATCTGTGGGTTTTGAGGAACATTTGCTTGTTCTTCTATCTGGAGTTTGTCTTTGAGGATTCTTTGTAATCTTGTTTTCTGTTAATGTTAAAAGCTTGATCTTACCATGAAAAGTTCTTATTTCTTCCTCAAATTTGAAGCTGAGTTATTCTTGGCTGCATGTTCGTTCATTCAGATGTTGAAAGAGCTTATTCTATGATCTTCTCACTTCCATAGTCTGAGATGAAAAATCAGATGTGATTCTTATTGGTTTGCTTCTGAATGTGATTTGGTGTTTCTCCCCGCCTCTTTCAATATTCTTTCCTTGATTTCCCTGTTGTAATTTTGAATATGATGTCTTGGTGTGTTTTTCACTTCATTAGGCCTACCGGGTGTCCTGGAAGCTTCCAGGATGAGCATATCTGATTCTATTTTTATAAGAGGAAAATTTTCTTTAGCTATTTCATTGAGAATGTTCCTTATCTCATTCATTTGTGTTTCAATTTCTTTCTGTATCCCAATTACTCTTCAATTGTTTTTTCTCATTTCATCCTAGAAATTTTTAAAATTCTGTTCATGTTCTGTGAGGTTTTTTTCTTTTTTTGACATCTGTGCACTGAAGCTTGCTCAGCCTGTCCTCATTGTCAGAAATTCTTTCTTCAAGAGCTGAGGTTCTATTTTCTATATAAGTTAGTCTGTTATTAATTTTTTCCATGGTTCCTCTCATGCCACCAACTGCAGATTTTAGCTCTGTTGCTTCCTTTTTGAGCATGTCTTTTTCTTTGATAATAGAGTTTTTCATCTCTAGAGTTTTCTTACTTAGTCCCTTCATTATATCTTCTTTTAGCTCATTGTTCCTTTTAGTAACCAGATCATTGATAATATTTTCAAGGTTTTCATCTTAGTCCCTATCTGTGGCATCATTTTTCAGGAAGTTGTGGGTTTGAGGTGAACCTTTCCTAGTTTGATTCTTCACTTTTGAAGAGCTTCTTCTGGATCTCTGACTTGAGATTTCCTGCAGGAAGGTAGACAGTTCTCCAGGTGGTTTTTCCTTGCAAATCAAAGGATTAGATCAGTCACCACCTCTTTGATGAACACCTTCTTCCAGGTCTGCTTCTGCCTGGGTCCTTGTTTTGCTTCACCTTTTGGTTCCAGACTCAAGGTTGCAGTTCTGAACCTGGGTTGTCCTGGGCATCTGCCAGGTCAGGACCAGAAGAAGCCTGGGATGGGGGCTGCTCCTCTGCTCTTCCTGGGCATGTGCTGGAGCCTAGAGCAGAAGGGGACTGGGCTAGTCCTTCAGCTAGGCAGGGGTTGAGGCAGAAGGGGATCCTACCAGCGGTATCCTGGGTGCCTGCCAGCCAGGACCAAAATAAGCCCAATCTGGCATGTGGGGCTTCAGGTAGTCAGGGGCTATTCTGGATGGGTGTCCCATTGGTGGTGGCCTGAGTGCCTGCCAGCTGGGACCAAAAGAGGCCCTGACCAGTATGCAGGGCATCAGGAAGATGGGGGCTGCTCCAGGTGAGGATCATCGACTGACTGGTCTTGAGTGGGGGCTGCTCTGGATGGACATCCTAGCAGTGGTGTCATGAGCACTGCCAGCCAGAACTAAATGAGGCCCTGACAGGCACGCAGGACATCAGGTAGGTGGGGGCTGCTCCAGGCGGGGATCCTCCTTGCTTTGATCCTGGGCTTGTGCTGGGGCCCAAACCAAAAGAGGCCTGCCTGGGCTGGTTTTACAGCTAGGCAGGAGCTTCTCCATCGTGGGGTCCTACTGGGGTGTTCTGAGCACATGCTGGCCAAAAGAGGCCCAGACAGGCACATGGGGTGTCAGGCAGGTGGGGAGCTGGGGGTAGGAGTGACTTGTGCCTAATTTTAGTGTTTGATTAAAAGTATATGTGCCTTGGGGGCTAGAGCAGTGGTTCGGCAGTTAGGGCGCTTGCCTGGCATGCATGAGCACAAGTTCAAACCCCAGTACCACATACACAATGAAGTCTCAGAGCAGTGAAGGACACATGAAAAACTAAATCAAAATTGTTTCTCTCTTTCTCTCTCTCTGTCCCTCTCTCTTTTTTTTAAAAAAGTATATGTGCCTGGTTGGTAATAAAATAATATTTTGTGGGTAGTAATAATATACCCAGGCACAAGAAGCTATTGACTGGTAGTACAGGTTTGTTCTATACTTATATTTATGTGGATGTATTTAATACATTTGGAAACTTTCAAAACAGATAAGATGTAAATACTGCAGATGGAAAATGTGGGAAAATAATGAGCTATTGGGATATTAAATTGCTATGAAAATTGTGCCAAGAAGTCTACTGCTTTAGTTTTTTGAGAGGTTTTCAAAAGAAGAGACTTCCCTTTAGTTAAATGATTAAAGACAAAAAGTGCTTTGTACTTTCAGGTTTTATTCTTCCTTTTATAATATAAAAATCAAAATTATTCCTCAATCATTTCAGAGAATTAAACTCTATGACTGGCCATGTAATCCCAGTGACTTGGGAGCCTGAGGCAGGAGGATTGCCAGTTCAAGGCCAGCCTCAGCAACTTAGACCCTAAGCAACTTATCCAGACCTTGTCTCAAAATAAATAAAAACGAAAGGGATAGGGATTTAAAAAATTAACTCCATGTTTTTAAAAGCTCTCCTTTAAAAAATATTTATGAAAAGCATCAGCTATTGGAATTACTGCAGTCTGAGTAAGGTGAAATCTTTTAGGAAGGGCAAACTAAAGAGTGGTGAAACATGTTATCAATAAGAGGCTCCCTCCCCAAGGCCCCTGAGGACCTCGCTCCCTCCCTTGGCCCCCTCCTCACATATGGGGATCAAGTTTTGACGTGAATTTTGAAGGAGGTAGCATACAAACTATAGCATTTGGTACACATTTTATAAAGAATCCTAAGGTTGTTTAGTGTATAACAATTGTTAGCATGCTTGTACGTCTCCTTGGTGAACGTGTGAGGAATATTTCCCATTACTCAGAAGCCATAGGAAATGGACAGTATATGTTTTCTCTCAAATGTGGACGCTGGAGAGAAAAAAGGAAAACAAAAGTTGGGGTGGATCTCACGAAAAGGACCCAGGGGTGTGAGGCAGGCACAGAACAGGGAAGTGCTAGGGAGTGACATTGGCCAAATTATTCAGCTATGTTTTATGCATATAGGAATTTGTAATAACAAATCCCATCAACCATAATGCACCGATAAAAAATATAGGGTAAAAAAAAGCTATGTTTGAGCTAATGGTTAAATTAAAAAATCACTCATTGCCACCTAGGTGAAAATCTATATTCTTAGCATGTCCCAGATGATGAAATTTGAAGTACTTTTACCTAAAATATTGGTAAAATTTAAATATAATAAATATTTTCTCTGCCTTAACAGGAATTGAGTCAACCTAACAATAAGTACAGGAATTAGACAATGATATTCTATTTTTGAGAAAGTCATTGATTCTCATTTTTATAACTAAAATATGATGAGGATTGTGATATAGGAATGTCAACCCTGGAGAGAAATTTCTAAATTTATGTTCTAGGGATTTCATTCTGGCATCAGAGAAAAACATGTTAATAAGAAAAATATTTTATCTATAAAGAATTGTTCAGCTAAAGTGCACTTTAGATATTCGTGGAGTAGTTCAAATACCAACTTTCCAGGTTGGCTTTGGATGATGTGGTTTTCACAGCCCCCAGTGCACGCAGCCTGCTGATGGTCAGGTCCTCTCGCCTGTGGATAGCGTCACTTCTCCTGGAGTCCTGGAGAAGAGATACGAATTCTGCTCCTTGACATCTTACATTGTTTAGTAACCAGGTAAATGTCCGATGGAGCATGCTGTCAGAAATGAATGAATCTTTGTGGAAGACGGTGAAAACAAATAAACAGCGAACACAGCTTTCCCTCGCTTCATTTGCCAGCCTTCCATCTGGTGTCTGATGAAGCAGGTCAGAGAATGCCCTCTTCCCCGGGGGCTGCTTGAGGAAGCTTATTTTTCTTTTAGTATATTTTTAATACATATATCGATGCATAGGTGTATTAGATTTTACATCTTTTTTAGCACCTCCCCTAAATTAATATTTTACATTTCCTGGGTAATGCAGCTACTTACAATGTTTAGACATCTTTTTTTGCTTTTCTTATTTCTTTATTGGTGCATTATAGTTGTATATAATAGTGGGATTTGTTGATGCATATTCCTAGATGCACACAATGCAGCAATACAATTTGGTCAATATTCCTCTCCCTAACCCGCACCTGCCAACCTCCCTCCTCCTGTTCCCCAGATCCCTTGCCTCTCTTTCTTGGCCCCATACTTTTCCTAAAATATCCAAGTACAGTGACATACTTCTTATGCGTATGAAGAGCAGTTTTTTATATTCATACATGGTTGAGGAAGTTTAACGATGCTGTGTCCTCAGGACGTCATAACAAAGGGTGAACTGTTTTCTGCCTGTCTGTTGTCTTTGGGCATAAGATAAACATGTGGCGCTGTTATCATAGTCTTAAATTTTTCTTTACCCTTGTTTATGATAGAGGTCAAAACATCTGTGTTCCTCCAATTGGGTTCCAATGGCAGTTCAAGGAGCTGTCTCAGTGTGGCAGACAGAAAGGATGTATGGGACCCAAGGTTGAAATGAATATTAAAAATAGCAAAGACTTCGCTTTTGATAAGAATGCATCCGCATCCTGACCCTTTGGTCCCAGGGTTTCTTCCTCCATCTATTCACTGAGCCATTAATGACAAAGGACAGCCAGGCAAAGAAATACAATGTCTTTGAGGGCAGCCATTATGTTGTAAAAGTTGTTCTGGCCTCCTTTTAGAAAAGATGATTAACAGAGGCTTAATTGTGGAATCATTATGGAATCATTCAAACAAAGAGCATTTCAGAGACAAAGTAGGATGTAGCACACAATAGGGAGACACATAGTTTTCAAGAATTGTGAAAAAAAATTATGTCAAAAGAGAGATGTATTTTTTACTTCAGTAAAGCTAAGGGAAAAGAGATTTGCTTTGCATTCTGCCTACGCTGCCAGCCTGACTTTCTCCCAGCCTGACACCCCCCCTCCCCCGTCTCTAAGCTGAAGGTTACAGAGTCTGGCAGTAACCCCAGATTTCCTTACAGAGTTGAGGGCGGGGCAGTAGCTTGCATTGCAGATTCTCAGTCACGTTGTATCTTCTGAAGTTGCTGAGCAGCCGACGGAGCAATCGAGATCACGCCAGTCATTTATGGAGCACAGATTTCCTTTCTTCTTGCACTTTCCACTCACTCCAAGCTCTCTTTAATGTGACATTGAAAACTGAATATATCAGAGTGTGAGGGCACAGACTTCCGCGCTCCTCTGTTCATGGTATTGAGATTACCCTGCTTATTTGCACTTCCTTAGTTTTATTCCAGCTCCCGAGTCCTTCCTGTGCAAGGTTGCTTTCCACCATGCTCTTTGTTGGGACCTGGTCCTGCAGCAGGTATGAGCACAGCAAGGACTTGGGACTCTCAAATCCATCTCCCTGTTTCTGGTCTCATCCTTCACCATCATCTTCCGCTGTACCTGGCATCTCTGAGTCCAGTAAAAGTAGATGATAAACAAACAGGAGGAATAGAAAAATAATATATAAAAATAAAAGGGTCGGGCAGGTGGGTGCGAAGGCAGCAGGCGCACCAGGCCTAGGCAGAGGCAGGCGAGATCTGTGTTATACCACTGTCTTGCACCTCTACTCTGAGGATCTTACATAATCACTGCTCCTGCTTTCCTAGGTAATTTACCTGTTCTCTCTCCCCAACTTCCTGAATTCCCAAGATGCACTGAAGTCCCTCATCGCATGCGATTTCCTTTGCCCTATCCACACCTTTCCGCTCTATCTCGCTGTTACAAGTTCCGAGAAGCACAGTGCTCATTCTCTGTAGCAGTCTGCCACACTTGTCTGATTTCAGATAAATCTTTGGGGTAACTGATTTCACTACAAGTCATCTCATGATCTTCAGATGCTAAATTCCTAATGGCATCCTTGAACCTGCACATGACATGGACGAGCGAGATTCTAGGGGATGGGACTTGGAAGAGAGTGAGGAATGATACAGTCGCTCCTTGTCATTAGGAGGCCCTCGGCAGCATTTTAATAAATTGGTTCTGACCTTGCAGGGACCTTACTGGGACTGTGTGTACACTCATCTGTTTACCCCTTATCTTCAGAGCATCTCTGAAATAATTTCTAAAGGCTGAGACTTCATCTACCACACAGGCATCTTTGAAAAAAAAAAAACAAGCTGACGATAGGAACAAGTGTATTTTCAGAATAGTTGTGTATATATATGTGTGTGTGTGTGTGTATATGTATATAAATTTGTATGTGTGTGTGTATATATATGTATTTTTTAAAGAGAGGGACAGTGAAAGAATCAATTTTATTTAACTTTCATTTGACTTTTTTTTCTCTGACACTTTGTTGTGTATGTGTTGCTGGGGTTTGAACCCACATCCTTGTCCATGCCATACAAGTGCCGTAATCACTGAGCCACCACTCCAGCCCCTAGTTGCCTAATCTTAAGAAAGGACTCTATTGAAAAAGAAAATGCAGTTATTTTGAACAACTGTATTAGACTAAAACCTGAGTTTACTGACTAAATAAAGAAAGAAAGGGCTTATTATCATTTTGCTTCTTCAAGGCCATTTTACCTTTCCAGGGCAGATGAGATCAGAAGTGGAGTAGAAAGTCTGCTTCTGTTACCATGGTGATGAACAGGATTGTACCAGATAAGACAGACTGCAGGCGTGGGTCACCCAGTCCTGAGACTCCCTGAAGCCCTTCATTGGAACATGGCTCTGACCCCATTGGTGTCGCTGGCTTTGGCTTCAACGCACAGTTCTGCTGTTTATAAATGGGAAATCCAAAAGTAGTCTATGTTTGCCTCAAAATATCAAAATTATTAAAATGTCAAGGAGAGAAAAAGCATAGCATCATGTGTGAGAAGATTCAGCATCTTGTTTTTCAATAACATTGTAATAATAAAAAGTATATGTTTCGGAAAATATGTGGAATGAGATCTTTGTAGACAAAATGTCATGTTTTAAGTTATTTTTTTAAATAAATTTTTCCTATACATTAAGAAAGTTAAATCCAATGGACATTAGAAATTGTTTCAGATGGAAGCTCGTATCTTTGAAAGGTTACATTGTTTTGATGTTTTGAGGTATGTGGGACTTTCAATAATCTATAGCATCTTCCATTTCTCTTCTTTTTCTTTTCTTGTATTAATGGCCCAGCCTCATATCATCCAATACAAATAGTAAATATTGTAGAATTAAGCAAAAACAGATGGGAAATAAAGGGCAGTTAATTTTTAGAAATGCCCAAAATTTTAAAAAATATCTATCTTTGAACTTCTTATGATGGTAGATTTCTCCTATCTCCTGTGGTTACTTATTCCTTGCAAGAAAATTATTTAGGCTTTTATATCTAGTTTATAACCTAGGATCTTATTTTCACAAAACCTAACTAAATCATAAATGCATTTTTTTTCAATATGAAAAAATACTGTCAAAACTACATATTCTTGGGGCTGGAGCAGTGGCTCAGTGGTTTCGGTGCTTGCCTGGCAAGCACCGGGTTCAAACCCCAGCACCATGTACACAGCTAAGTGTTAGAGCAACTAAGGCCATGCGAAAAACTAAAAATAAAGTTGTTTCTCTTTCTCTGTCTCTCTCACTGTCCCTCTCTCTTAAAAAAAACAAAACAAAACTACATATTCTTCTTGTAAATTATACGCACATATTTTTTGCTATCTTCTATATATTGGAATCATACAAAGAGGTACAGGCTATTAACAACAAATATTCATGATCTCACCATATTAGTTTGAGACATTCAAAGAAAATTACTTTTTTTTTAAGAGAGAAGGACAGTGACAGAGAGACAGAGAAAAACAATTTTTTATTGAGTTTTTCCCATGGCTTTCATTGCTCTGACACTTAGTTGTATAAGTGGGTGCTGGGGTTGAACCTGTGTACTCGAACATGCCAGGCAAGCGCTGTAACCACCGAGTCACCACTCCAGCCCAGAAAGTTACATCTTTAAAGCCTACTTTATCCCATGTTCTAAAGCAATTTTTTCTATGTAACTCTCCAGAAATAATCAATAACCTGAAGTTTGCATTCTGTTTGCTAGGATTTTTTTCAATCTAGCTAATTATATATCACTTTTATTTTTGACATTTTATGTATTAATATTATTATTTTAAATATATTGATAGTTTAATTCTTTTTATTTTCTAATTTTCTACTGTTTTTCTTCCAATATTTACTTAAAAATGCATTTGAAAAACAAGAGCAGGATGTCTGCTTTTACAAATTGCTATTCAATTTTGTACTGGAAATTCCAGCCAGAGCAATCAGAAAAGACAGAGAAATAAATGGTGTCAAAATATGAAAGGAAGAAGTAAATATGGATGGAATATGGTTCTTGATGCATGGAATCCTATCAACAGAAAACCCCAAAGAATCCACGGAAGTCTATTAGGTTGAAGGAGTGAATTCAGTGAAGTCTCAAAGTCCAAGGTTAACTCTGTTATGTTTTTGTCTACTTCAATGAACAAACCAAAAGGAGATCAAAGAAGTAATATTCTGAAATAAACTGAGCCGAGGAGATGAAAGACGTGTTCACAGAAAGCCATAGAGGAAATTAAGATCTGAGGAAATGGAAGCAGCTCGTGTTCATGGGTGAGTAAAACGTCACATCGGCACAGCACCAGTAGTACCCGAAGGCCTACAGCGTCAACACAACCCCTCCATAAGTTCCAACAGCTCTCTTGCAGAAAAGGAAAAGGTGATCCTCAAATTCACTTAAAATTGTAAGGGATTCCAAATAGTCAGAACTACCTGGAAATAGAATAACATCAAAACACTCATAGTTCAAAATTCCAAGACACAATACAAAGTTATAGTAATGAAAACAGCATGGTACTGACAGAGCCATTCCAAAATGCATGCACACATCTATGACCAGTTGATTTTTGGCAAGGGCAATGAATCAGTCTTTGAGAGCACAGTCTTTTTAACATGTGGTGTTGCCGCAACCGGACTTCCCATTCAGAGACAGCAGTTGAACCTGTGCTTCATACACTACACGACAGTGAACTTAAAATGGATTAAAACCAAGTACAGTCGCCAAAATGAAACCCTTGGAAGAAAACGTAAGGAAAAAGAATGACCTCGCACTTAGCAATGGATTCTTAGATGTGACATCAAGAACACAAGCAACAAAAGAAAAAAATTAGATAAAATTGGCCCTCAGGAAAATTTGAAACCTCTACTCATCCAAGGATGTTATCAAGGTAGGGAAGGCTTCCAACAAGATGGCTAACTGGAGGTATTGGCTTCTGTTCTCCCACAAAGAATGACCACAACAAAGAATAGACAGCTCTGGCTCAGCTCAGCGACATCATTTGGAGGAAAGCGACATCATTTGGAGGGCAGTGTGGATGAGAACAGAGAAACCCTGGCACACACAGACTCAGAATGCCTTACGGAAAGAGGAGGAAGTTGCTCGCCTCCACCTCTCCAGGCCATTCGGAACCTGGGGCAGTCTTCCTGTAACAGAAAAGACCACAAGAGGCCTCCCACAGCCACGTTGATGCCAGGGACACCAGAGCTTCTTGCTGCTGGAGACTGTCCTGCAGCCTCCAGGGACCCTGCGCCCAGGTTGGGGGGCTGCAGTGCGTGCTGTTCCGCTCCTGCCGATGGGGAGCTCAGTCCACAGGGTGCTTCCCCAGACCTCGATGCCTCCCCCCATCTTGCCATGATTGCCTGGCTGTGTGCCATTTGCCACTCCCCCAGTAGGAGTGCGCCCCCAGGAGGTTCAGTGGAGACCTTATGACTGCACCCAGTAATAGGGATACAAATTTTAAGGAAAAATAGTAGAAATAATGAATACAGTTTACTAATAGTACTTGAGAACTGTGGACCTGCTTTGATTACTGTCCATGGGTGACATTATGCCCAAAGGACACCAAGGAGAGGCTGCTGGCACTACTAAATGCCATGATCCACATGCAGCACCCACCCATCCCTCAAGAATCACCATGGTTTGGAACAGACAATGAATACATATGAAGTTAGAATTTAGCCTCCGACCACAAAAGGTAGTTGTTTCTTAATGTACGGGAAAGTCCACTGCAATGTTCTTTGAAAAGCACTCAAAATTGATGATGCTGCTGTGATCAGTGCTCTTATCTGTATATCAGAACGTCCTACTGTTAAGTGTTTAAAAATATTCAGCATCAGGCTGGAGCATCGGCTCAGCAGTTATGGTGCTTGCCTGGCTTGCGCAAGGATGCAGGTTTGAGCCCCAGCACCACGTACACAAAGAAGAGTGGGGGCAACAGAAGCCTCATGAAAAGCTAAATAAAATTGATTCTCTCTTTCCTTTCTCTCCTTCTCTCTCTCTCTCTCATTGTCCCCCCCTTTAAAAAATATTCAGCACCTCTTTTACAGATTTTACAGCCATATAGTCAAGTCATGATCCAGAACAGCTCTGTGGCTTTGTGAGAAAAATGTGAAAGAATGAGAGAAAATGTGCCTTGACTTAGTGACTTAATTGGATCCAAGACTGCGAGTAATTCAATCCTCTATATGTTCTCTTAGTTTTACTACAGTCTGACAGAACATTTGATGCCTTCAAACTCTCCACTTGAATTCACAAACACGTCTTGATTTTCCTAATCAGGCAGGGGAAAGCAAACAGGAGCCTTGGTTTTTATCTCACAAGGAAGAATTTACTGTGTAGCTGGCTGTGTTGAGAGGTCCTTTGGCTTCTCAGAGACTTGGCTTTCTGTGAAATATTCCCCAAATGAATATTCTCACCCATCAGCATGCAAGAAAGTGGGGTGCTCTAAGTGATCTTCCCCTCCCTGCTTTTACTTCTTTGTTTCCATTTAAAAATAATTCATAGAACTTGAAGATTGACTAAAAACTTAATTCAAAGTTACAGTTTAGAGTGAACTCACAATGAGTACAAAACTTCCGCATGAAGTAAAATAGCAACTGTAATATTTGCCATGTATTCTGACGAAATGACTTAAATATGGGGCAAGAATGATCAAATAGGAATAATTTTGATGGTAAACTAAATCATTCCACATAGCTGACTTTTATGACAGACTTCATTTGAAGATTTGAAGACTAACAGGCCTATACCATTTCCTTTCTAGACAAAAAAAAATTTTTTTCTTGAACATTCTAAGTTATTATATGAAAAACACTAATTATTGCAGGAATTTAAGATGACACTTTGGGGGCTGGGAACATAGCTCAGTGATGGAGAAGTCTGGCCTAGCATGTGTGAGGTGCTGGTTCAATCCCCAGCACAAAACAAAAACAAAACCAAACAAATAAACCCCTTTTTTTCCTGCAGTCCTTTCCATATGAAGATTCAGTCAAGTTACATCTGTTTCAGGTAGAGGTCTTGAAGCATCAGACTTCAACAGCTACTTTGATAAGAAGATGTACAAGACTACAGACCTCCACGGACTCTGATTTCTACCGCAGGAATTGGCTTCAGTTGAAATGGCGAGTCTTTCTCATGCTGTGGAGAGCTCAATCTATTGAGCTAAAAGTGGCAGTCACTTAAAGTCAGTTTCAATAGGGGTACTTATCCAATCTTTCTAAAAGAAGGAAAAAAACTTTTATGGCCAGAGAAAATGTTCCTCCAATATCTAAAGTCATCCAAAACCACGCGTGCAGAGCCAGCAGCTCACCTGGAGTGCCGATAGTGGGTGGCTGGCCCTGTCCTTGTCTCAGTTTGTAAGGCTTGGAGCAACAGGAAGAATTGTGGGACTTTTATATGGTAACATATGACGTGCACAGAAGTTCTTCAGGGTGAGGGGCCTGTGTCTTAAATCTATTTGCATGCTCAGTATCTTTTTTTTTTTTTTTAAGAGAGAGGGACAATGAGAGGGAGAGAGAGGATTAATTTTATTTAGTTTATCATGTGGCTTTCTTTGCTCGTACACTCCGTTGTGTACGTGGTGCTGGGGTTTGAACCTGTGTCCTCATGCGTGCCAGGCAAGAGCCATCACCGCCGAGCTGCTGCTCCAGCTCCCATGCTCAGTGTCTTGAAGTTGTGCACCAAACTCGGAATTGTGGTGTTCTGGGTATCTTGAAGTACTGTGTGTGTTCCTTTTGTTCTTGTCTTTTCATGTATATACACACACACACATTTAGGAATGCTACTTGATGATTGAAAAAAATATGGTATAGGATTTTGCTTTTAAATGGGAAAACTGGTCAGATGGATCATTTTTACCACTTTGCTTTTTCTGCCTTGGTGTTCATCTCCTTCTATTGGAACCCACCTATTCCATGGCCAACAGAAACGTGAGCTTCCTAAAGGCTGGGGTTTCTGCTTGTTTTGTTCATTGACATAGTCCCCAAATCTAGAACAATTGTGCAAGACACAGTAGCTGACATTCAGTAAATAATCATTGAGCACATAGTTGGTAATGACCCAGCATTTGGGGAAGGGTTAATTCAGTAGCTCAGGGTGGAAATTTTTCGGGAGAAAAAATGAAAAACAAGACACAATAGAAATTAGCATCTGATGTCCATGACCCCTGACTTCCAGATGACATAGGAATAGTAAACTCAAGAAGAGGTGATGGGGAATACCTACTACCAACAAGCATGGCCATGAAAGTACACATGTAAACACATTATTTCCTTGGAAGACAGTCTGTTTCCCATCAAGTACGTGAAGTCATTGAAATAAAACAGAGAGGGCTGCATCTCAGATTGTGAGCACCAGGAACAAAGGCGGACACATAGATGTGCGTTTTACGTATGCATGTGCAAGACCATATGCACATGAATAGGTACATACGTAATATATGTTTTCACTATTTTGACTTTTAAAAATCTGGTCTTTGCTAAACTTAACATTCCAGAGTGTACTACAAGGTGCCTTTCAGTGAATTCCAAAATTAAGCATAATTATTTTAAATGAGCACCCTGAGACTAAGGAATAGAATATATATTTTGCCCTCCTGGGTGTGCTTTAGGAAAGGCAAGGGGCTCTTCACATACCGAATTGCTGCCCATTTTATTTTTGGCTCCACCTACGACCAGGATTCCTTTTATATTTTAGTTGTGAAATCAGAAAACAATCCAGGATCTTTGATCACTCATTCCACATGGTGACCAAGACTGCTGTTATAGTCATTTCATCAAAATGTTTTTTAATATACTCAGATTGATTTTTGTATTAAAAATATCAACCTCCAGAGTTGAACTTATGCCTACAATAGATATTTTAAAATTGTATGGAGTAATAAGTAAAATTTATTGCATTTTGTCTGAGACATTAAACAATCTTAAGTAGCCCAGTATTTTAAGTAGAATATGTTAGCAAATTATGCTCCATTGACCATGGTGAGAACCAGAGT
>PVKS010027545.1:0-10604 GCA_004027875.1 Aplodontia rufa
TTCAAGCACTCCCCAGGATCTGCACAGAAGTTTGAGAAGCACCGCTGTAGGCCAGTGGTTTTCAAACAAGACTGCGCTTCAGAAGCAGCCAGAGGGCTGGGTAAAGCACAGACAGGGTTCCTTCCCCGAGCGCAGGATTCAGTAGTGCTAGAGGCTCACAATTTTGTTTCTTGCTTTTCTAAAGAAGTTTTCCTGTTATTTTTTCATAGTAGTATACCATTTTGTCTTTTCTCTTAAAAACTGTTTTAATGGAAAAATAAAAACTATGTATTTCAACATAATCCTTTTTTAGAGATATGGGGGGAAGGGAAAGGGAGGGATAAGGGTGGGTAATTGGGGAGGGCTCTCCTGGGGGTAATTGTAATATCCAGAATCTATACACATGTGATATTATTTTGTTAAAAACTTGTATGGTTGTTCAAAAACAAAAAAATTTAAAAAAACTATGTATTTGTGGCATATAACATGTTTTGTTGTACATATAGGATGTGGAATAGCTCATTTGAGCTAATTAACTTGGGTTCTAGCTCACATGTTTATTCCTGTCCCCTTTTTTTTTGTGGTGAGAGCTTACATTCCTAATAGATTCTCAGAGGATACTGATTCTGCTCGTTCTGGGATCCCATTTTGATAACTAGTGTTTTATTCAAACTCTCTAACTTGTGTGGGTTCCTGATCTTGTTCTTATCACACTACATTTTTACCAACCCACTTGCTTGTCTCTTTCTGCTGTTGGTAAGGACATTAGCTTTTAATCTCACCAAAGGGCACTATCTCTGAAAGATGTAGAATAAGTGGTTATTGAATGAGTAAATATTTAATGTCTAATTTTCATGAGGAAAGAAAATTATGCACCAGACTTATGCCAATCTTTTTGAGGTACTTGATATAATAAACATTCCATGCTACTGAATTCAAATCTAGAAGAGGGCTTTTGCAGTCTCTATGAATTACATCTTGGGTTTGATGATAGGATTGCTTTGGCAACTGACCCCTCAATATGCTGGATAAAAAGCCTCATTGAAAGGCAGATTATATTGCATTACATCAACAACGCTTCTTTTAAAACTGACATTTAATGAGTATCTCTATCAATAAAGGCTTTTTAGGAGCTCTCCATAAAATGTTGTGAAAAATGAGAACATTTAAAACACAGGCAAACAATGAGCCCCATTCATACAAACTCCCTCACATGATTCCTCCAGAATCATGGGTCTCAAACAGGCTCGCTCACTCTCCTCCAGTGAAGTTGGCACACGTGAACCATAATGATTGTCTGATTACAAATATAGACTATGGCGAAAAAGAACTTACAAGAGGAACCCATTTGTCCCTGTGGATCATACATAGATGTCGGACTTAACACACTCAACTACAAAAAAACGGAACCAGGTAGTAAAATGTTACACCAAAGGAAATCAGACTCCAATACAGAACAATGACTTTATTGTTTCATATAACTTTTTAGAGTAAGTCCAAGGAGATGTTTAAAAAACAGTTTCCTAATCCTTACTAACTTCTAAAATAGTTCCTCTCCAGGAAGAATAAATTCTCCCTCTACTTATTAACAAAGAAAACAGCAAAAATGTATTAATATAATTCTTTCTGAAGAAAGAATTATGGAAGGGGAGCAATCTTTGTAAAAGACAGAGAGAGAGAGAGAGAGAGAGAGAGCGTATTGTATGTCTGGCTTGCCACCCATTTCAGTACCTTACTTTGATGACACCTTGGGTGCTCTGTAAAGATGGTGCAGTCCTTACTGATGCAGAAGTCAATGACACAATGCCATCTGGAATTTGAATAGCATTTACTCCGTATCTCTCATTGAGTTAGTATTAGATCAAGATGAGAAATTTGCCCTTCTGGATTTCTATGAATTGGAGCTCTGTGTTCCTGATCACCTCTAATTGCGGCCTTTTAGACTGGGTTCTCAGATTTGATAAATGTCGAAATACCTGGATACTGGCTTCTTGAGTTAAATATATCCCAATTGAGTTCCACTTTAGTAGTAACAGATAGTCAATGGTTTGAAGTGATCAAATTAGGAATGACAGACCCTGTAAGTTATGCCTGGCTTTCTTTTCAAAAACAAAATTTTAAAAAGTACAAATTTGCCTAAAGCTTATGGCGAATGCACTCAGAATTCAGAGGGACTATATATAAGGTGTGAAGTCCATGGTGCGACCAAGCAAAAACACCTCCTGTGGCTACTGCCTGTGCTTTCTGCTCTGTGTCTTCCCAGTTGGCTGGTTAGTCGGTTGGTTTTGAAATTAATGTCGCTGGCTTAACTTCTTCTGTTTCTCCCTCATCGACCTTGGATGAGAGGATCTTGTACCATTGGCAGGCCAGCTCCTGACCTTGTAGGGCCCATGTCAAGAGTACAAATGGAAAACTATGTACCTTAGGTTTCAATATTTAGAAATTATAATTGAGACTTAATAATCTACCTTCTATGTTTCCTTAATGAGTAATCTCCCTAATGATAAAAATATTTTAAATGTAAGAGCTGTTGATTTCATGCAATTAAAAATCTATAAAATATCAAAGATTATTGAATTTATTAGTATTATACATGTATAGGTATTCAGTTGATTGTTGAAGTTTAGGTGAGTAAATAAAAAAATATGATTTAAAAATTGTTACATATCTATCCCATAAAATTCATTTTCTTGGCTTTCATTTCAGTAAATATAATTTGATTTTATTGATGGCAATGATCTAAAATATTAAAAATTAAAAAGTAATTATGTCCAAAATAGACAAAATTTGAATATATTTTAGTTGAAAAAATAAGCTTAAAATATTAAAATAATTTTTTGTGTTTTCAAAATATTATTTTTTCTCCTCATTCAATTTTTTCTTAAAATGAAATCGATAGCATAAATTATAATTAAAAATCAAAAAATATAAAAGATTACTAAATAAATTTTATGTTTTATTTTCTAAGATTATAACTACATATTATTAAATAATTTTATTAAACTTAATCACAATTCTAAAGGGCAATGTGCATTTAGTTACCAAAGTAAAGAACCAGTACAAGGATTGAACAAGTTCAATTATTTGCTCTTATTTACTTTATCTAAGCCTCCTACCATTCAGATGCTTCTTGTCTTACTAAGCAGTTTCTGACCTCCACATCCCCAGCAGCTCAACCCGCAAGCCTTCCTGGTATATAGATACAGCAGTCTTTTGTTCTGAGGTCAGCTGCTTTGAAGGATTGCCCTGGAGCCCTAATGATGTTAACCACAGAATGCTTTAGGGGTTCAGTAATGCTGCGCTGGCTGTGGATGTAAAATTCCAAGTCTTGGAGACTCCCATGTAGTCTCCAATAAATGTAGTTTTTCCCTTTGTGATAAGCAGGGCACTCCAAAGTCCAGAATTCATGGGGCCTTTAACTCTCATAGACCTCTGTTTGCCCATGCAGAGATTTTCTCCTGTATCGTTGAAGTCACCTCCTTATGGCTGACCTCTGTTCTAGACTCAGATTCTCCTTTCTCTGTTCTAGACTCAGTTTCTCCTTCTAAATCGTGACTATGCTGAACTGACATATATGAGCTAAAAGTCACATTTTCCTTACTTTAAACCAGATTCTGAGATCACTTGTGAACAGAGGAGATAAAGCAACAAATACAATCATACTCATCCACCCATGGCTAATGAACCACTCAGCCTCTTTCACCCAAAGTTTATGATACGAAAATTGGAGCTTGCCAATTTGGCAGAAGTAGTAGCAGAGTGATTCCAATTACTGATAGGTAACAGTATTCAAAACAGAAATATTACTTCATGATTAGTTTCATCATTACATGACTGGTCTCAGCTGCAAAGCATGAAATAATAACCAATATTAAATTGAGCATTCATTATGTTCTAGGCTCTTTGCTAAGAGCTTTGTATGTGTTATCTCATGTGATCCTACCTATTTTCTTGAAGTTAGAGAATGTTATTAAGCTCACTTTAAAGTTAGAAGGAGGAGCTGGAGCGGTAGCTGAGTGGTTGGAGCACTTGCCTGGCATGCATGAGGACATGGGTTCAAACTCCAGTACCACCAAGTATACAATTAAATATTGGAGAAACAAAGGCCAGATGAAAAACTAAATAAAGTTCTCTCTCTCTCTCTCTCTCTCTCTGTCTCTTATTCTCTCTCTCTTTTAAGAAAAAAATTTTTAAAAAGGGCTGGAGGGGTGGCTCAACAGTTAGAGTGCTTGCGCAAGGACCCAGATTCAAATCCCAGCACCACATACACAATTAAGTGTCAGAAGAAAAAAGGCCATATGAAAAAATAAATAAAATTGATTCTCTTTCTCTCGCTTTCTCTCTTTAAAAATTGTTGTTTTTATAAAATAGAGGCCTAAGATTTTAGAGGAGTTAGATTGCCTGCCTATATTCACACAGTGGGGAAGTAATGGCACTGAGGTTTAATCTTAGTTGATTCAACACTGAAACTGTAAACATTACGCACTCTGGTTGCCCTTGTCTTTCTGGCACTGGGCAGAGAGATGGGAGGGTGTGGGATTAGGTAGAGCCATGACAAGGAAAAATGAATCAGCTACCAATGTGGGTCCCAACGGAGCAACCAACAATCCTGTTCAAGTTCAAAGGGACACAATAACCTTGGTTGTTTTTTTTTTAACCTTCGATTTGGGCCAATGCCACTTGCAGCAGAGTGTAGAATGTGGCAGGGGGTGATACTAGAAATGAGCTCACTGGACTGGAAGGACAGCCTAAGGGAAGATAGGAACACAAATAACATTATTGGGCACCTACTGCATGCTAGGCCCTTTGCATACTCTACATTTTTAATTATTTAAAAGGACTTGTAATGCAAGTACAGGAAACAAGCTTGCAATGGGAGAGGTGGATTGTCCAATTTCCCAAATGAGAAAGGGGGTTACATAATTTGCCAAAGACAAAACAACTGATAAGATTATGGAAATGGGAAGAAGAATATGTATTAGCTTGACTTCAGATTTAGGGCTCTTATATGCTCCACTAAGCCCGTCTGAAAGACTAAGTAGGAATACAGAAGCACAAGGTCCCAACACCATACTTATACTCTTCTTCATGCTGAATCATGCCTACAAATGACCTGCAGGTTATGGGGAAAGATTTTGACTCAGGGAATATGGATATGGTCAGGACTCAGAGGTAGAACTAATTAATTTTCTCATGGGTGGGGCTCAAGGTCCAAGGTGACTTCCCAAGTTGAGCTGGATCTGAGTCCCAAGACAAGATCCTCAAAGATGGGACAGATTAGGGCCAACACATGCTGAATTTTGTCCTATTGAAGGGGCTGTCTTGGGATGATTAGGCTACTTGTATTTTTAAGAGTGAAGTCATTACAGGTCTTTCTTTAAAACTAGAGAACCCTTGAAGCCTCAAAGTTGTGCCTTTTGATGCCTGTCCATGACTAAACCCACACCTAACAGAAGAAGTACGTGGGACTGACAAAAGCCTTGGAGAAGATAAGGACATCACATGGCCAAACCATAATGGTAACAGAAATCCATCCACTGTAGGTCTAAAGCTATTTCTAGGGGGAAAAATAAGTTTGGGGATTATAGTGATGTTTTAATTAGGGAATGACCAAAGCCGTGATAGAAAGGGGCTTAGAGAACATGAGAAGCACATTGCTATGAATACATGCATAGGAAAAAGTCAAGGAAGTGAAACCTGAAGCCAAATCTGTAAGATGGTTCAGCCAGCTGCTGAGTTGCCCACAGCTGTCTGGGATATTCTTTTATTTATTTACTTGTTTTGAATCAGGATTATTCTGCGTCTGGAGAAGTGATGTTCCTCTGTGCTCTTTTAAATTTCAATATCAGTTGTCACCAGCGTAGTCAAAGTCATGAAGACTCCCTGACTTACTCCTCCATGGACTTGGGCTCCCCAAAACGGACTTTATATATAGAATGGCGTAAGGAAGAGGAGACACTCTTTTCTACTGGAGCTTGTCTAGTCATGTGGTCAGTCATTGTTCCCAGGAAACTCAGTATACAATGCCGGGGATGCAGGTAGACAGCATTCAAGTCAAGCAGAATCAAAGAAGAGTTAGGACACGGGATGTGAGAACGCTTCTGGGAAACAGTGGGAGAAAAGGGTGCTGATGGATCTTTAAGAAGACACGAAGTTCATTCCCGATGGAAGAGAAAAAGCCAGCAAAGGAGTCCAAAAGATTCAGAGAAGGAAGAGGAGACCAAGAAAATGTCATCAGGAGAGTGAAGAAAGAGCTCAGATCTCCACAATGTTGCCGTTTGTCCCTGCTTCCCCTCAAACATTCGCCTGGTTTCCCCCTTCCCAGTATGTCCAGTTCATGTTACTGTGTTCTTCTTGGCATATTGAATCCTTTGCCCCTTCAGGTTTATTGAGAGGGATTCCCTTCCCTGCCCTCCCCACCCCATCTTAGCTAAAACTGATTTCCCTTAAACCTCATACTCGAGATTCACCTATGAGGTGTGACCTCTGTTTCCAGGTGCCTGGGGAACCCAGTCATGACTGCTGATATCCATCAAGCTGCTGCTGTGTCCCAGGCCCTGCAGAGAGCTTCACAACAAACACATGGGGACCCAGACTTACAGGCGCCCTCGACTTGCCTCACGTCCACACCCTTGGGGTACTCCCTCCCATGTTGTCCTAGGGATTGTTCTGTGTGACCAAGAGAAGACTGCAAAAGACATGTTGTGCCCTTTTCAAGCTTGGTTGTTGAAACCTGTGACTTCTGTCTTCTTGAATCACTCACCTCCAGGAAGATGCTCTGAGCCATGTGGTAAGACAAAGCCTCCTGCCAACAGGCGTGGGAGTGAACTTGGAAGTAAATCTTCTGGGTCCTACAGAGTCTTCAGACCGCAGTCCTGTCGTGTCTGAGAACTTGACTGCAGCTTTCTGAGTCAGAGTAACCCAGCCAACCTACTCCCAGCCCTCAGAAACTGTGTGAGATGATAAATGTTTATTGGTTTACGCCCCCTATTCTGGGATCATTTGTTATGCAGCAACAGACAACTGAGATAGTATGTATGTATATAATACCTTGCTATTTTTAAGGTGCAACTCTCATAAGATAAAATGCATAGACCTGGAGTGACTTTGACCATTGTGTGCAAATGTGTAATCACCTTTGAAACAAAAGATATGCAACACTCCTGTCATCCCAGGAACTTCCTTTAGGTTCCTTTCCAATTAACTCCTGTCTCTAATCAGAAAGCATTTTAGTTTCCAATCACCATAACTTAGTTTTGCCACTTTGCAATGTCACCTACGTGGAATCATACAACAGGTACTGTTTTGTATCCCTCTCACCATGGTGGTGTTGAGCTCCTTGTTATTTTATTGCTGAGTACCCTATTTTATTTTCTTTGTACCCCTGTTGGTGGACACTGGATTCTTTCTAGTTGTTCTGCTATTCTGAATAAGGCTGATATCCTAACCTTCTAAAAGCCTTTTTGTAAGTTCTCATTTCCCCTGAGTAAATGCCTAAGAACAGAAATGATAATTGGTAATATAGATGCACCCCTGTCTCTATCAGAAACAAACAAAAATTTCTCCAAAGAAGTATTTCATTTTACTAGCAAAGTGTGGGAATTTCAGGTACTCAGGTACTTGGCATCCTTTCCAATGTTGGGCCTCATCAATTCTTTTTTATTTTATTATTTTATTTGGTGGTACTGGGGATGGAACCGCCCAAGGGTGCCCTACTACCAAACTTCATCCCCAGCCTTTTTTTTTTTTTTTTGAGACTGGGTCTCACTAAGTTGCTGAGGTTGACCTCAAACTTGTGATCCTCCTGTCTCACGTTTCTGCATCACTGGTTTTACACATGTGTACCACTGTGTTCAATTGTTTTTGTTTTTTTTTTTCTTTTTGCCAAGGCCTAAAGCATATTAGGCAAGCTCTGAGCTATAAACCCAGCTCCATCAGTCTTGGTTTTTTGCCATTCACTAGGAGTGAAATGATATGCCTTTCTGAGGGCTTCATATTCCTACTGAGTAATGATATTAAGTATTAGTATTGGACACTCATATCTTCTTCCGTGAAGTATCTGAGTTTCATTACTGTTGCCACCTGGAACTTCTGCTGATTTAGTCTTCCCTAAAACCACAGGTTGGTTAATGAGGCCTGTATCCACTCCTTCCTGGGACCTTATGCCAGCCCTTCCTCCAAGGACCCTTCTCTTCCACCCCATCTTGCTGCCCTCCCTCCCCAGACCTCATGTTACACACATCGTTATTTTAGACTCAACAATCCTTGCCCTAAAAACTACAGCTCCAGTAATAACCTACTCAATATCTACCCTATAGCCAACCTGGGCTCCTAATATGAGGAAATAATAAAGATAAGAGCAGTGGTGGACTGGTAAATATTTAACAACTGCCTTTCTGGAAGAAATAATTAATTGAGTTTTAAAGTTTTGCTTGGGGGAATAAGTTTACTGAAACTATATTTGTGTCTCTCTCACTTTCTTTCTTACCCTTAAATTTTTTATTTTCTACATTTATGGCTGGTGTGTGGGTCTCAGTTCTGGCGACCTCCCATTTAAAGTGAACACGCCTCTTCTCAGAAAGATCAACTGGAGTTGTTTCAAAGACATGATGCAAAGCTTTGTACTTATGACCCAGTTAGTTGAAATGAATTGGGGCGGTCTTTTCCAAATCATCTTCTCAACTGAATGCAACAGATATTTACTGAGCTTGTATCATGTCCCAGGCTGTGCTAGACAGCTAGTTATGGAGAAGAAAAAAAAACAAAATGAAACATATATGGCCCATACTGGATTATAAACATTATAGTAGGAATGTGAGCACATGAGTCAAGAAGGAAAGGAATGGTTTTTACTGAGTAGCAGAAGGATGTCATTCAGGTTTCTTAGCCATAGGGGGTAAAATGCAAGGGGTTATGCCATCGCTACCATTTCATTAACAAGGAGGAATAGTAGCGCATCACCATTACAAACGTGTCCTGGGTACCTACTGTGCGCCAGGCGCTGTCGGACGTTTGCCTGCATTGCCTTGCTTTGTCCACACCATGTCTGTAGGAGGAGGCCCTGCGATTATCCCCACCTCATGGTTGAGAAATTGGAGAACTGGGGATGTTTAAGCAACTTGTCCAGATCCCCAGCTAGTAACTGGAAAGGCTAGAATTCCCACCCAAGTCTTGATCTCTACCCTTGAGAAAACAAAGTTTAATGGGGAGCAGAGCAGGGTTAGGATGACAAGGGGCCACCAGTTAAGGAACAGCAGTTATGCAGCAGACCCTGTGAGCAGGTTGGCCACCTGGTTTCTCATTTAGAACCATAGCTCTGAAAACAGATCCCAGAGAGCAAAACAGACATATTGGGTACAACATATTATATTCCAGCTTACCCAAAACACTCAGAGTATGAGAATAGATTATGACTCCTGTTACTCTCAAAAGTATCTTGATTTGGTCAGTAGATTGTACAGTCCCAAGCGGATGCTTGGAAGGAAAAACTTCACCCTGAGAGTGAAGAAAGTTATTCCGGTGTTGAAGCTTTTCCTTTTCCTCTGGTGCTCCATTCAGTTTCGGTTCACTAACGGGTGCATTCCCCTGCATTCTCACGACTTTCCTATGTCCTCCATGTTTCTGGACTTCATGTATCCCTGGTCTTGGTGTCAGTCCTTTGGACATCAATCCAATTCAAATTCACCACAAAGCAGACAAAGTTGGGGCCAGGAGACTCTCCAGCCACCGGAGGGAAACGAGGAGTGTGAGGGACATTACCAAGGCTGCAAATGATCAGAGCCTTTAAAGATTTAAATCATGCTCAAGAAAGTGTTCCCCCAAAATCCAAATAATACTTAGGCAATCATTTAATTCTGGAAAATTCACAATCTAAACTTTGATATCAGCTGTAGGGGCAAAATATAGAACAATTAAGGGTGTGGGCAGTCTGTGGGTTAACTCTGGTTTAGGAGCAAATGCATACCATATTATTACTTTATATGCATTTATGATTGCACAATAATAACTCAACCCCTTAATAAAAATTTTAAAAAGAAAGTAAGTGCTTCCCAAAGGGTATGCTTACTCTGGGGGTTAAGGGGATCTTGCGTATAGATACTATGAGAGGAAGAGAACAAAAGAGAAAAAGCAGGAGGTTCCGGCTCCTTGTCCCGGCCCCTGGATCTCTAGAGAAACCATTGCAATCATCCCCTGGCCTCTGTAACAGGGAGGTTGCACAGACAAAGTTATTGCCTGCTGCATTTCACTTATTTTCCAGGGAGTTCAAGAAAGTGAAAAAAGTTTTTCTAAGGTCTTCACCTCATGTTGACATTGGGGGAAAAGAAAAAGACAGAGAAGGAGCAGGAAGAGGAGGAAAAGAAGAGGAAAGGAGCAGGAAGGGGAGGAGGAAAGAAGCAAAGAAAATACAAGAAAAACAATTTAGGAGAACAGTATAAATCCAATTTAAACCACAGATAGAATCATGGGTGTAGCCAGGCATGTGTGAGGTCTTGGGTTCAACCCTAGCACTACAAAAAAAATCTCAAAAACTTTCATGATCTGGGACTGCAAACTGGCTCAGCCACTATGGAAAGCAATGTGGAGAATCCTCAAAAAATTAAGGATGGAACCACCTTATTACCCAG
>PVKS010027545.1:10704-27512 GCA_004027875.1 Aplodontia rufa
ATGGAATACTACTCGGCCATTAGAGAAGACAATATTATGGCTTTTGAGATCAAATGGATGGAGATGGAAAGAATTATGCTAAGTGAAGTATCCCAATCTCAGAGACTCAAGGGCCAAATGGTTTCTCTCATCTGTGGAAGCTAGAATACATGGGGAAGCAGTATGTTAGACGGCTAAGCTAATAATAACTTCAAATTGTATGATTCTTATCGCAACAGGGAGATGACTCCCTAGGATACTTGGAGGCATAGGGTGGGGGACAGGGTTGGGGCAGGGCTTAGGAAGAACACCTAGGAGACTGGAGGATGGGAATATGGAGGAATCATCTCAGAAGGAGATCTCTGTCTTCCACGAGATGTCCTTTTAACTCAGGGGTTCTTCTGGGGGAAACAGCAACATGGGGAACCCAAGCTGGGCATCCATGATATGGCATTAGCCTTGGATAATTAAGTATATATACATTGTTTTTGAATGTTTGATAATGTTTTCCCCTCAATTGTAACTCTATATCCATTTAATAAAAAAAAAAACTTTCATGATCATGTATCTAATTTTCTTTTTTCCTTTTTTTTTATTTGAAAGAGAGAGAGGGACAGTAAGAGACAGAGAGAGAGAGAGAGAGAGAGAGAGAGATAATTAATTTTATTTCATTTTCCATGTGGCTTTCACTGCTTGGATACTTCATTGTGTACGTGGTGCCGGGGTTTGAACTCTCATCCCTATGCATGCCAGGCAAGCACTGCCACCACTGAGCCGCTGCTCCAGCCCATAATTTTCAATGTGCTTTCTCACACAAGCCAATATGAAGCTGAACACAGGGAGCCAAAATTTGGGGCTCAATGGACTTGAGCTTAAATCTTGGCTTTTCCATCCACTGTGTTGCTAAACTCTCTGGACCTGTCTCTATCAAAGAGTTTGTATGGATTTAGGGAAATGACAGGGGTAACATACTCAGAGCTCAACATGAACTTGGCAAATGTTAGCTTTCTCACCATTCACAACTCTAGAAAGGCATGTGGAGGGCTGGCTCCATTTTGTAGATGAGAACACTGAGATTCTGAAAGGTCAGGTGGCTTGCCCAAGGTCACTGCTGGACAGAGGGTAGTTTTCTGGCTGGAAATCCAATGTTCCATGTAGTAGTTTTCTATCCAACCTTTGGATCTGGAGTTGTATTTGCATACATATCAGATACCAAAAGAAGGGAAAATATTTAGGGAGGTCTTTTCTGTAACTAAGGCTTTTATCTTAACAAAACATGCCTTGTTATTTTCAAATGCAATATACTTGCAACATGCTTGTTCTTCAGAAGCCTACAATCAAACCTCACACTTCTGTGAAATAATTGCTTTATGCCTTAAGACTGTCGATTTGTGTTTGAATTCAGATACTGGGTGAGTAGGTGATGTTTCTCAAGTTATTATCAGTCACTGCGTCTTCCATAGACAGGATGAAAGGAGTTAGAATCATAGTCATGTGGCTTTTCCATAATGCCCCATGTCTTATCTGAGGCTGACAGCAGTGCAACATGCCAGACAGAAGGGAGCTGGCAAAACCCTCCTGAGTTTCTTTGCCTGTGCAGAAAACAGATGAAGAGACTGTTGACGAATCTGACCTGTGTACCTAAGAACTATCCCTGCCTCCACATTCCTGCCTCCACTGCTGTAGCATGAAGTTGAATTCAAAAGTCTTTATGGTCTCTTTCAACTCAAAACACTAAATATTTGATTCTATTCCACTGCCCCACACATTTTTAATGTTGGCTCTTAAAAGTTTGGTCAGATTTGGCGTATCCAGATCTTAGTGTTTCCCATTGAAAAATCAGACTGAAGTGAGTAACATCCAATCTGTTCAAAGTATGTATTCATAAGCACTTCCATCTGTATCTGCATTTGACCATCTAGTTATTTATTTACTCTTCACATATTTATCCACAACCTGTTGTGGTCCAGGGAAAGTGCTAGATGCAAGGGCTACAGCTGAGATTTAGACCTTGCTTTCATAGAGATTATAGTAGGAAAGATGGATAAAAACAAATAATCTCATTAAGTGCTTCAAGGAAAAGAATGGTAGGAGTGAGAACATGGAATTTCTTGAGATAATTCAATTAAGTGGGTGAGAGAATGGGGGCTGGGCTGAGATCTATCAACAGGGCCCAAGTCTCCTTCTTACCAGCATTGCCCTGTGCCTCAACTTCCTCAGCTATCACGCAGAGCTCTAGCAGTGCCTCCCTCCAAGAACTGTTGTAAGAATTAAATGAGGCACCATGTGTGAAACAGAGCAATGTCTGGGAGTAGCAACTGTTCAGCCCAACGAGGGGAGGCACACCTGGTCTGGGGACCACTCTAAGAAAAGTAACCTGTGAGCTGTTACATGAAGGATAAATAAGAAGTGAAAAGAGGGTAGGAGATTGGAGAGAGAAGTGTGGTGGGGTAAAGGAAATGTAGCAAAAAGGTAACAATCCCAAACAGAAGGGGCATGGTACTCTGGAAAAACAAGATATCAGGTGCGGTGGCATTACACACATACACCTGTAATTCCAGCAACTCTTGGAGGCTGATGCAAGGAGGATTGCAAGTTCAAAACCAGTCTAAGCAACTTAGCAACATCATATCTCATAATAAAAGAATAGAAAGATTTTGGGATGTGGCTCAGTAGTAAAGCACCCCTGGGTTCAATCCCCACTTTGATGATGATGATAATAATAAATAATAATAAAGAAGGTCAATGGTGGAGTACTGAGAGACTGAAATGAGGCCCAAGGGATCGGACAGTTGAATCCTGCAACGCTTTCAGGGTGGTAAATTAAGGGTTTTGGAATCTTTGGAATCTATCCCAAGAGCATTCAGTCATTTGAACAATCATCCATTCAACTGAAAATCCCCAAGAGAAAGCAAACACTCCATTTTCTAATCTTTGAAGGAAGGTAAGCTAGTTGATCAAAAGTCAATCAAGGAGGACTGGAGTAGTGGCTCAGCAGTTAGGAGACTTACCTAGCATGCTCAAGGACAAGCGGATCATACCCCAGCATCACGTACACAACGATGTGTTAAAGCAATAAAAGCCACATGAAAAGCTAAATAAAATTTATTCTCTCTCTCTCTCTCTCTCACTGTCCCTCTTTCTTTAAAAAAGGTCAATCAAGGAAGTTAACAGTAAAATATCTTAGGTCTTTCTGTTACTGACATCCCTTCACATGTGCCCCTATCTGCCTATCTGTACTTCTTTATTCTCTGTCCCTGGAGGCCATCCCTGCTGTCCTTGAATAGCAAAGTACACTCATAGAGCTGCACTTCATTGTCAAATTAATACATCCAGAAAATTATATTATGGCTTTTAGGGACACATGATCAATTTTTATCATACACAAAGAAGAGTCTTGAAGAAACTAATGTTCAATCTTTGTTCAATTTAATTTTCCTCTATTCTATCTTTTGCTTAGGGCTATAAAAATATGCTGTCTTTCAAACTTATATGTTTTTCAAGTTGTTTTCTTCTTTTCATTAGCTTGAAAATTTACTTTTAATAACCCTCAAAAGACATTACTGTTTTCAGTGATGAATTTTAAAAAAATATCAAAACTAACTGATAAATGAATTGACCAGGTCTCTTAGAGTTTTCCAGTTCTGGATTTAAATTCTCATTCTACTGTGTGATTCTTGGCAAGTTATTTAATGTCTCTGAACCTCAACTTCCCAAATTGTAAAATTGATCATAGTAATACTTATATTTCATTGTTGCAAGGACTATATAGGGGGATGCTTATGAATACATCTAAGCCTAGTGACTTCTAGGATGGAAGGAAATAAGAGAGGAATTAATCACAAGGCAATGCAGAAGTACTCTGACTGAAATGATCTGTCAGAATCATTCAGAAATTCCTCCTGAAGACATCTGCTGACACTATAGAGGTAGGTATGTCTTTAGAAACTAATTGGTATCAGACCTTTGTTAAATTTACTTTGGGGCTAAAGAGGTGGCTCAGTAGCAGAGCACTTGCCTGGCATGTGCAAGTACCTGGGTTCAATCCCCAGCACCACATACACAACTGAGTATTGGAGAAACAAAAACTAGATGAATAAATAAATAAAATTGATCTCTCTCTTTCTCTCTCTCTCTCTATTTCTCTCTCTCTCTCCCTCTCCCTTTTGCTCTATTTTTTTAAAATAATTTATAAGAAATTTACTTTGATATTCTTGAGGGATGTGGACTCTATATAATTCTTTTCAATGGTTATTCTTCTGAATTGTAGCACCGTTGATAACTTTAAAAAGTCACAGGAGTCATCTAAAACTTCTATGATGCATTCTTGTGACTCCAGCAGCCATGTTTCTTCTTTATGTTCATCATCTTCCAAAATTCAAATCAGAATCAGATTGGCATACTGGATACATACAGCATAGGACATCAGGGGCAGTGACTATGAAGAATACTGCATAGAAGAGAAATAAGCCAGTTTAGATGCTGTTCAGTAGTTCATTCATTCATCCACTAAGTGCTGACCAAAGTCCTCAGTGATGACAGAAAATCCACTTTAAAAGGGACATTTTGCCCAGAACCAGAGACTTTATAAGGTCACTTCAGTAGCCCTGGAAATATGAAAAGTTAGTCCGAAGAGACTGAAATGCTGCGTTTTGGGGGGGTTTGACACTCAGAGGTAATAAGGTAAATGTCTAAGATTGCTCTTTTGCCATGACAGCTCTGACTTCTGGGTTTCTGAGTTTGCTGCTAAAAATCCACAAATAGTATTAGTTGAATTCAAGAAATTTATTTTAAGATGAGCAAAACCCACCCATTCCCCTCTTCTGCAGCTACAGATGTAGGAATGCTAAGACGAAGTGCCACCTGACAGTGATCATAATGAGACCAGACAAGCAGCTACTGGCACGTGCCTTGAGTTGTGCTTGGGTGTTGGCCTTACAGGGCTCCCACAGGGCTCCTCTCCCTAGTCCACATCCCCCTCTTCTCCACCGGGAAGAGCAGTGTTGTGTCATACGTGTGGTTCCATAAAACCTTCCACACTCCGTCTGTAACCGGGAGGAATGGTTGTGCTTCAGTGTCAGTTGCTTGGTGAATTACTAGTTTATGACGCCCTGAGAAAAGACAAGAAGGGCTTAACTGGAATACAGTAGAAAACCTCATCTGATCTTCCCATTCAGGAGGGAGGGCATTGAAGTAGCACCTACGTTCAGCATTTGAAAGTAAGAATGCTAATGCAGTGAAGGCCTTCTTATTTTTCTAGAAACTCTAATATGGAAAAACAGACACCTCAATACAATCCCCCACCCACCTGCGATGGACACGTTCCAAAACCCCCAACTGAAGTGTGAAACCACAGGGAGCATAGAAAACAATCAAATAGAATAATTATAACAATATACTATCATAAAGGTTATGTGACTGTGAAGCCTCTTTCTTCCCCTCTTCCCACATCACCCTTCTTGTGATGATGCGAGGTGATGATCCATACAGGATGAGGGCAAGGGAGGTGCTGACACAGGCACTGTGGTGCAGCCTTAGGCTACCACATCAGGGTTGCTTGAACACAGTGCTGCTTCACTATGGCAGTCAATCTGACAGCAGAGCTGGTTGCTAAGCAACCAAAAGGGAGTAGCACACAGTGTGGAAAAGTTGGTTCTACTTCCTGACAAGAGGGAGTGGTCTCAGCAGCTTGGGAGGCTGAGGCAGGAGGATCTCAAGTTCAAAGCTAGCCTCAGCAATTTAGCAAGGCCCTAAGCGACTCAGAGAGACTCAGGAAGAAAAAGAACTGGGGATGTGGCTCAGTGGTTAATTACCCCTGGGTTCCGTCCCCAGTACCAAGGTGGTGGGGGAAGAGGGATTGGGACAGCGTGAGAGTTCATCATGCTCCTCAAAAGAATGTGTAATGTAAAACTTATGACTTCCTTGCTCTGGAATTTTCTATTTAATATGTTTGGACCATGGTAGGCCTGGGATAACTGAAACCATGGAAACTGAAAACTGAGGATTCAGGGAGTGGGGTGACTGGATGTGATTAACTGTAATGAGGGTTATGGATAGCAGGGTGAAACTCTAAGTAGAAGTGCCAAGTGACCCAAAGGAAGGAGCTATTGATTTCATCCTGAGAAGCCATGCGAGTCAGAGAAAAAAATTTGGAAGAGGTAAGATATCTGCTATGGACTTTGCACCAAATAGATGGACTAAATCAGGTGTTTAGTGCTTTCATTCCAGGTTGGAGTTCTAAGGTAAAGTAACAATGCCCAGTACATCTTCAGAAGAAGCACTGCTACAAAGAAAAGTGGATCGACTATCTCTCCCAGAGGAAGTGGCTCCAGAACTGTGCCTAACTATGCCTCTGGGAAGATCCTAGGCCAGGGCCTACCATCATCTACAGAGAACAGGAGTCAGAAGCACAATTTGAGAAATCTTGTAGCCCTAAGTCAGTGTTTATTGATGCCACATGCCAATGTTTTAGAATTATTTCTCCTTTTCCTCAAAAAGCTATTATTTTCTCTTTTTAACCCTATAATAGCTGGGCTATCCTTTAATAAGCATATAGTTCTTTTTCAAAGATATTGGTACCTCAGATAAAATTTGCAGAAAAGTTAGGGACAGAGAATAAAAAGAACTCACAAACGTTGTTTTGATCAAATGGAGCTGAGATGGCCATGATGTAGCTCATGAGTGAGTAAAACCCACTCATCAATCATATTCTGGAGACTCAGTCAAGTATAAAGGGCAAGACCAAAGTCACAAATGCTATTTTTAGCCTCCAAATAGTATTAGCAAAAAGGCAAGTACATTTATTTTTAAGCTCACTTTAGAAAATTTAGAAGGCACTCAAAATTATATGAGGAGTGGCAGAATTTTAAAAATGGCCCCTAACTTGAATCTTGAAAGAAAGACTGGGGATAAACATGGATGACTGAAATCCCTTTCCGTAACGTCAGAATGTCTAAAAACATCCAACATGAAACCATGGGTACCTATAAAAGTATGAGTATCTGCAATCAGTTGTATTAGCATTTCAATATGTAGGCCTAATCTTATTTTTCATCTAGTATCACCATTCTGAAGTATAGAAATATTTGTGCTTTATACGTAAAGTCTTTATAAGGATTATGCTGTCTATGTTGGATACTTTAGCAGTCTTGTTGAAGAGTAATGTGTCTGGGCATATGTGGTATTACAGAGGGCTAACAAAATGCCCATGGTAATATCCGAATCAATGTACCAAGACAGAATCACTTGTTTCCATAATATTCAAACTACAGGCATTAATATTTTCTTCATTCTTAAGTTCCTTCTTCAAAGTTAGCCAAAGAGATGATAAAAGAAATCATTTTCTAAATCACAAGATCACTTTTTAAAAAATTCCCTTTTCCATACATAGCCCCATCCGTTATTCTCCCTGCAATAGTCAATTCTGCCTTTGCTGGCCTGGGACTTCCTTAGACACTTACTGGAACTCTGTTTGGACAGAGAGACATAAGAGCTTTGACTTGGATCCACTGAGCAGTAGTTAGCCAGTTTACTCAAAATGACATCTTTTTCTATGTTTTCCCTTTTATGCATACTCTAATTTCTCTTTTTATTACACCCTTACTTTATGTGCTTATTTGTTCATTCGTTGTATAGTCTTCTATTCTTTCCCTGATCATCAGTTTGGAAGACCTAATTTTTATGGGGAAGAAAATAAAATCAAATTCTAAGTATATTTATTGGGCATCTACTATGTGCTGCACATTTTGCTGAAGGCTAGAGCTATAAACATTAACAAATCCCCATTCTTGCTTATTTTCACACTGCTCCAATATAATCCTTTGGTGATTCCCATTCAGTGTAATTCTAAAACACGTCAACTACATCTGCTTTTCTCCACTTTTCTTCTATCGCCAGGCTTTTGCCTGAAATCCTACAACAGTTCCCTAACTGCTTCCTTGTTTTTATTCTTGTCACCCTCCAACTCACTTTCCTCACAGAATCCAAGTGATCTTTTGGACAAATAATCAAATCATGACACACTTGTACTTAACTTTCTTCAATGGCTTGCTATTGATTTTGAAATAAAATCAGAACAATTGACCCCTCTGGTTCCTGTATGATTTCGTCCCGGGGTCCCTTCTCTGACCTCTTCCCCACTCCTATCCCTGTAGAGGCAATGGTCTCTTTTCAGCTACAATTTGATGCATCAGGTAAATCTTTCTAGAAGTTGTTCCCTAGATAGCTTAAACGGGGCTCTTTCGCATCCTTTGGTCTCA
The DNA here is from genome assembly GCA_004027875.1 of Aplodontia rufa. Taxonomy (NCBI): domain Eukaryota; kingdom Metazoa; phylum Chordata; class Mammalia; order Rodentia; family Aplodontiidae; genus Aplodontia; species Aplodontia rufa. The sequence goes on from PVKS010027545.1 coordinate 18,942, forward strand.
GCTTAAATGCTTCTCTTCAGAGGAAGTCTTTTCAGAATGACCACTGAAATTAGCTCTTCCCCTGTTTGTTTCACTCTTTATCTTCTTCACAACATGAATTCATTTAGGAATGATATATTGGTTTACTTTTTATGATTGGTCTCCACTACTAGCATATAGGTTCCATGAGGGCAGGGATTCTGGCTTTGTTAATCTCTGTGTTATACCTAGTGCTTGCAAGAGTACTAGTTCCATAACAGATGCTGAAATATATTTGTTAAAGACATCAATAGAGACACTGTTAATGCCTTGAAGAAACAGTCTCCGATACAATCCAAGGGCTAGAGATTAAACCCAGGAGGTAGATAACACAGCCAGTTTCTGCTGCTCACAAAGTTCCTATTAAATGAAGACAGCATAAGAAAGCATTTTATTGGAATCCGTTTCTATAGAGCTTTAGAATTTTTAAAAGAATATGCTAATGTAATATCTCATTTAATCCATGTAATACTCAAAATATTTTGTTCTGCACCATCTTGCTGTATGACGGTCCACTTTATGGACAGTGGCTAGGTGATTGTAGAATATGGGTGCATCAAAACTATGGTGGAAATGAATACCAAAGTGGTGAGTATTATGGTTTGGATATGCTGTGTCCATTTCAAGCTCGTGTGATATAACGCAGGAATGTTCAGAGGTGAAATGATTTAATTATGAGAGCTATGACCTAATCAGTGGATGGTCTAAAAATTTGAGTGGATTAATGGGTGGTGACTGTAGGGTGTGACTGGAGGAAGTATGTCACTGGAGTCGTGCTCTTGGGAATTCTATTATCCCTGGTTCCTTACACTCCAGCTTTCTCTACTTTCCTCCACCAAGCCTGTCCACCATGATGCTCTTTCTGCCTTACCTTGTGCCGAGAGGAGCTATGGAGTTGGTTGACCATGGACTGAATCTCTGAAATCATGAGGCAAAATAGACTTTTCCTCCTCTAAGTTGTCCTTGTCAGATACATTTGCCACAGTGATGCAAAGCTGACTAATATAATAAGTCAGTGTGAATCACCATGGAAGTCTGAGGCTGCAGTGACTACTCCAATACCACCAGAAGCTCCTGGAACTGAAACTCACAAGTTGCTTGATTGTCCGGAGACAAAGGTACGCACAGAACTCTAGAGACAGGAAGCAAAACGCAGACAACAGGTGTAGGACATGTTGTAAGTCAGCCCATATTTGGTGAAAAGTGAGCTAGCCTTGTAGTATTTAAATATAGGTCAGGCAGCATGAAAAATCAGAGAAAGGGGAACTTTCTACAGAAAGAAAGATAGTTTCATAAGATGTTGGAGACAACGACACTGCTCAATGTGAACTTCTTTCTTCATCATATGTACATTCAGACAATGAATTGGAATGACTTATGGAGTAGACAGACCATTATATGACTTACAAATCCATCACTGAATCTTCTCTGAAAACTTGGGAGTGATTTCTTTATATAACAGGTGGAGGCTCTAAAGCTTTTCAGATATATTCTCAAGGTTCCTAGTAACTGGCAGATCTCGAATCCAGAAAGTTCTTTCAGCTTCACATCTAGTTGCTATTGTCAACATTAGATAGAAGTTGGAATTTTCTTCCCCCAGAATTTGACAATGACTTCATGCACTCGGCAATTTAGTGTTCATCCAATTTCAGCAAGTAAGAAGTGCATTTGGAGAACCTCGGCAGGATATTTTAATTTCTGTAAATAAAATGTGTTTTCTGAGTGTATTGTATTTCATTAAACCATGCAGTGAAATAAGGATCTGAATGCACTGGGGTGGAAATGGGAGAAGAATAATTTTAGGCATTTTCCTCTCTTTGTTGAAACAGACAAGATTCGTTTTGGCAGGAGGCCTTTGTTTAACCAGTGTTACTGAATATAGAATAATCATGGGTGCGGAGTATATTTTCCTTAACTGAGTATGTTTTCTTGAGATAAATGTGGATCTCAGGCTCCTAACTAGTCAAAGCGAAAGTTTCCAAATTGCCTAAGGTTGTGGAAACCTCAGAGGAGATTGGTGCAGAGGCAGGAGGAAGAGACCTCCTGTCATGCAGGGACTTTGGCCAATTTGAACAAATATTAAAAGTGAGTGACAGGTTGAATCCTCTATCAGGAGCGTTCAATTTTTGGATTAGTCCTGCAACCATATAAGTTGTCCCTTTCCTTCCGTTTGTCTCTGTTGATCTAAGAAAGCAGAGGAGGACAGGATGCCCACCTGTCCTGTTAGTATCCCCATACATGTAGCTGATTTCATCATTGCTAGCTCAACCGCCAGAGATGAATGGGGAGAGGGTCTTTAAACATCAGACATCAGGGGGCCAGATGGCAACTGGGTGGACGCTACTCACTCATTTACTGCATATTAGTTTCCTGGGGCTGCCATAACAAATCACCACCAATAGGTGACCTCAACCATACAGAAATATATCTTCCATAGTCCAGGAAGCCAGATGGTCTGAGTTGGGGTATCAACAGAGCTGGCTCTTCTTGGAGACCCAAGGGAGGAGCTCTGCTAAGACTTTCCAGCTTCTGGTGTCTGTCATCAGTCCTTGGTGTTCCTGGGGTCATGCCAGCCTCATCCTAATCTCTGCCTTCATTGTCACATGGCCTTCTCCCTGTGTCTTCTCATCATCTCCTCCTCTATGACTCTTCCTGTCACTTCTTATAAATATAGCAATTATTGGAATAGGGTCCCACAGATCTAATAATCTCATCAACTAATCTCATTTGCAGAGACCCTGTTTTTAAATAATGCTCTGAGTTAATATGAATTTTTTTTTTAAAGAGAGAGGGACAGTGAGAGAGACAGAGAAAGAGAGAAACAACTTTATTTAGTTTTTCACATGGCCTTAGTTGCTCCAACACTCAGTTGTGTACATGGTGCTGGGGTTTGAACCCGGGTCCTCGTGCTTGCCAGGCAAGCGCCGAAACCACTGAGCCACCGCTCCAGCCCGTTAATATGAATTTTGATGGAAAAAAATTTTGCCTGTATTTTTCATTCACTTTGCTCAACCAGTCTTTGGACCGGTTAACATTGCAAATTCCCTTTCTAGGATTTTTGGAATAACTAATAAATTCTTTCCCCCTATATCTATCAAAACCTAACATTTCCAGCCTCACATTTTATCCTTTGGATCAGGCTTAATGCCTTGCTATTCAAAGTCTGCCCCTTTGACCTTCAGCAGCAGAGCGGGCCAGAAATGCAAAATTTCCCAGGGATATTCTCAAACCTACTGTATCAGGGTCTACCTTGAATCTTGATCCATCAGGGATCCCCAAATGCACATTATAGTTAAAAAATGCTGCTTTAGAAAATCTTTCTAAAGTTGAACTGGGGAAACTGTGAAGGGACTTCAGTTGAGATTTGCTTAGAGCCTAGGCTTTGGAATAGAATATTAAGGCCAAGTGGAGTTTCAAGGAGTGAAGAAAATGTAGCTGGGAAGTCTGGGAATAGAATAGATAATGAAAGTAGAATGTGCAGTAATCGCTACCATGGACAGGACACAGTCCAGATACTTTGGTTGGCAGAAATCATGTATTTTAAAGTTAAAAAATGTAATGAGTTGCATACTGTCAATATCATAAATACTATTTTACATATGAGGACACTAAGGCAGAAAGGATTAGGAATTTGTTCAACATAAGGGTCAGCATTTGAGCCTAAAGAGTCAGATTTCAAAATTGTATGTCTTTTTTTTTTTACCTTTCATAACTGTTCTTTATTGACTGTAGTTAAAAATTAACTCACAATGTATAAGTATAGCAGGATAGTTGAGCCACAAACATTTTAAAAATATTTTTATTAAGGAATTGAGTTATTGTATCATCATAAATGCATTCAAAGTAACAATGTGATATGCATATACTCTTAATTCAGAATTACCCCCTAGATCCTTCTATATTCTCCCTCCCTCTCCCCTCCACCACCTATCCTATGCCCCCCACACTTCTAAGTTTGCCCTAGATTATTTATTACTCTGCCTTTGTTCGGTTTAATACATGAGATTAACTACCTTTCAAATAGCATTTCTTAACCACTATGCTCTTCTGCTTACCGAAGAGCAAGTATAGAGGCCCTAACCCACTGACAAACTGATTATGTTAACCCTTGGTTCATAGTTCATAGTCCGGTTTGAACTTGCATTTCAGTTCACATTATTTTGAAGACAGGCTAGTCCTGGCATTAATCCATTTCCTTCATTTGAGTCAATACAGTCAATAGCTCCTGGAACTCAACCTCAAGGTTTGCATATCCAAGCCCATACATGGGCTCCAGGCTCACCCCCGACTAACATTAGAGCAGCAGCAACCACTCCTGAGTCTGTGCCTCCCTCTTGCAGGGCCTTCCTTTGAGCACATGCCTAGGGAGAGGTAACTAAAGCTATGTTTCCCCAGTTTAATCCTTTCCTGGGTCCCTGGAACAATTCACTCTTACTCAGCAAACCAGTAAGTATGTGTTACATATAACTGGTGAGATTTTTAGGCAGATGTGGGTTCTAACGAACTGATACGATCCTCAAATGGCCCCAACATTTTGCACAATTGTTTGAAATTAAATAAAATCCAAATTGCATTTAGGATGAGAATTTTATTTTTAACTTCTTTTGTGTTGTGAGGGGCGGGAAGCACCATGGACATTTCTGATTTATTTACTCTCAACTCTTAAAAATATTGCCCTCAGGAAGGATGGCTGTTTGTTTGCCATGTCAAGAATATTTTATTTGGTTTCCTTTTAGACAAAAAAAAAAAAAAAAAATCCACATATAGCCAATTTTAAACTGACGAGAGTGCCCCGAAGATGTTTGCTAATTTTAAAAAGCTGTTTGTCTCCAAATACCTTCAAAACATGAGTGGGGCTCTGTAGAGAATTGCAAAAGAGATGGAATGTGGAATTTCATGAGGAAAAGGTGCAGAAATCAGAAAAATAAAGTGAAGCTTAGAGGAAACTCACAATTCCTACTAAAATATTCATACTTTTTGAGGACTAACTTTAAGTTGCATCTGAATTATATTTAGTTTCAATTATTTTCTTTTCTTTAAGAGACAGTGTGTGTGTATGTGTGTGTGTGTGAGAGAGAGAGAGAGAGAATCAATTTTATTTTCTTTTTCCATCTGGTTTTTGTTTTTCTGACACTTAGTTGTGTATGTGGTACTGGGGATGGAGCCTGGGTCCTTGCATATGCCAGGCAAGGGCTCTACCACTGAGCCACTGCACCAGCCCCAAGTATCATTGATTTTTTTAAAACTCAGATCATATTGTATACATACATACAAGCTTACAGTGTTTTTTTTTTTAAGAGAGAGAGTGAGAGAGAGGAAGAGTTAATTTTATTTTTTCATCTGATTTTTGTTTTTCTTCTGCTTAGTTGTGTATGTGGAGACTGGACCCAGATCCTTGTGCATGCCAGGTAAGTGCTCTACCACTAAACCACCTTTCCAGCCTCACAGACTCTTTTTTTTTTTTTTTTGTTAAAGACATTCATAACTGTGCATTGAAAGGATATCTTATTACTTTATTTTATCCTGACTCTGGGGGTGAACTAGATCAGCTATTATTATCCTCTTTTACAAACTGGAAAACTGAGCCCCAGAAAGAACATACAACTTCCTCTTAATTATACTACAATTGCATGGCAGAATCACAGCTAGAAGCTAGCTGTCCTTAGTTCTTAGGAAACTACTTTTTCCCGTGTCACCCACACACTGGCATGCAGGTTGGGCAAAGAGGAGAAACACTTGAACATGTAAGATTTGTTAAAAATAAAATTATTACTACAAATATTTAGCACTAATTAACAATTCACTACCACAATAAGCTATAAAGCCTTCATAGAAATCTTGATGACTTGCTACAAATAAACCCAATGGGTTTTGTAATCGCTAAAATACCAGCTGCAACAGATTGCATAGGATGGCAAGAACTGCTGAGAAATAAGAGCCTGTGGCTAGACAGCAACTGTCAAGTTCACAAAGAGTAAGGCTTTCAGGAGGGTGATTTCCCTCCTCTCTCCACCCGCAAATCATGTGGTTGTTTTCCTCCTTCCTTTTTTTCTAAGCAGAGAACCTAGAACTTTCTAGGTGAGCAGAAACTACATCTCATTGAACTGAATACATTCATTACAGATTGCCCCTAGTTTCATGTCATGTTTTATGTTTATCTGGCTAGGAGTTAGGCTGTGTTAACTGTGTGTGGGAACTGTGGTGTCAGAAACTCAAATTTCCTATGTCCTTGTTTTTGTCACCTCTGTCCTTTTGGGGTTGTTCTAGACTCCTTACATAGGACTTGAGGTTTGCAGGTTTTTGAGTTGCAGACCCTGGTTATTACACAGGAACATGTGATACATTGGTGTGGAGTGCAGGGAAGAGAAGCATTTCACAGTCCTGTGATTTGTTCTCAGTCTGTTCGTGAGGTTGAGTTGGGTATTTCCCTTCTCCAGACCAGTTTGGCCCCTGGTGAAACCCCTGTAAGTCAGGCTCTAGTGACTTAGTTTCCCTTGAGATTGCATCTTAGTAAGGAGAAGAGAGAGCTCTGGGTGTATTTCAAAATGCCCCTTCTCCTTTTTCTACAGGAAGAAGGGAAGTTTTGGTTTTTGTTTTGTTTTTTTTCTTCTTGGTCTTAGCAGTGGGAACCTGATGGAGGTAAAAGTCTGGAAAGTGTGGAGAGACCCCTAGATTTGGATTCTCTAGAGTTTTATTTCTGAAACTTGTCCACAAGGACCTCCACCAATTTGTCAGTTATAGTTCAGGTTACTGGTTTCTGCAGACGCTTCTGCTTCAACACTTCTGTTTTTGGTAATGTGAAATTCTCCACATGCATCTATATCTGTCTGTCCAGTTTTGGAGCAGTAGTCTGTCACCTCAACTCTCTGAAAGATCTAACAAGAGTTGCTAATTTTCAGATTGCTCAGTTTTCTTCTTGTGTGCATGGGAAGGGTGACTTCCAAGTTCTATACATGTCACATGGGCAAGTCATCAGTGTTTTCTTTATTCTGGCTTTCCTTGAACCTAGAATCTTCCCAAAGGGTAGTTGTGGTCCCAGGGTAGGTGTTCTATCTCCAAATGGGCTCTCTGAGAGTAGCATTACCCTTTCGAAGCCCACTGCTGAACACCAGTGATGCAAAAAATGAATGTTCACTTAAGCTCACCACAACTGGCCAGTTGTTTAGAACTGCCTCCTGGGAGGGCGCTTGAGTTGTTCTGTCTTGTAAATATTTGAGTGCAAAATATGTTTGCTCCACATTTTCCAGAGTAACATTCACAGATCAGTGGAAGCCAGTGAAATGGAAGAAGAGTGTGACACACAGAAATTGCAAGAAAGGGTTATTGGGCTTAGGTAAGGCGACAGAAAGGAAGCATCACTCAAGACCCCGTATTTGCCCAAAGAATCCCCAGCCTCGAACGAAACAAACAGCAAGAAGAGAAGGGGAATGGAGGACAGAAGGGCAAGAAAAAAAGAAAAGAAATATCAGTCCTTTTTAGGGTCATTTAGAGATCTAAAATTAGGGATACAAGAGGAGTGGTGGACCTAGTTCTTTAAGACAGTCCTTCTCAAACTTTCATGTGTCTCCAAATCACGTGAGAAATCTTGTAAAAATGCAAATTCTGATTGAGTGGCACTGGGATAGAGTCTAAGATGCTGCATCTCTAACAAGCACCCAGGTGACAGTGAAGCACTGGTCCTTAGACCATGTTTGAGGAGCAAAAGTCTAACGTAACATCCAAAGGGGCATCTCTGCATGCTTTATGCTCGCTTATTGAAAAATAGCAGCAATCACTCACCTTGCACCCTAAATTCGACACATAGGTTCTCAGTGCAAGTTGATCCCCTTTCTGGGACAGTATCCATCCTCTTCTCTAAATTTCTGAGTCCAGCCTTCTTCTCAGCCTCACTCAAATCTCCCTCCTTTATGAGGACTCCTCTGTCACTTGAGGTCTCTATAATCAATGATTTCTTTGGGCTTCTGTACCTTTTTTGGTGCTTAGCCTTTTTGCATGCATGGATCGCTGTTGACCTTGTAAATGTTTCTCTTAACTGGATTGCAGCCTCTTGAACACAGAGCAGATGTCTTAATACTCTTTCATTCCTAGGCCTAAAATGCAGCCTTGCTTATTAGGAAATTGCATTGTGTAGTGGAAACATCCCAGGAATAGGTTCAAATCTCAGCTTTATCACTCAACAGCTGGTGAAGCCAAGACTAAGTGTCACTCCTGGAGACCTGGTGCTGCTGATGTATGTGTTGGATGTTTATACCGCACAGGTTTGTTGGAAGGCAATGAGGAATAAAGTTAGCAAATGCAAACCAAGGGTCTGACATAAAGCCAACACAATGAATTTATTTTTCTTTCTTTCTTTCTTTCTTTCTTTGATGATATAGAGTTACAATTGAGGGGGAAACATTATCAAACATTCAAGAACCAATGTATATATACTTAGTTATCCAGGGCTAATGCCATGTCATGGATGCCCAGCTTGGGTTCCCCATGTTGCTGTTTCCCCCAGAAGACCCCCTGAGTTAAATGGATATCTCATGGAGGACAGAGATCTCCCTCTGA
>PVKS010027546.1:0-27410 GCA_004027875.1 Aplodontia rufa
CTGTGCAGGAATAGTCAGAGGTGAAATGATTGGTTTGTGCTAGCCCGTAATGTACTTAATCCAATCTAGTTTGAATGGACTGACTGGGTGGTAACTGTAGGCAGGTGGGGAGTGGCTGGAGGAGGTGGGTAACTGGGTGTGTGCTCTGGTAGGGTTCATCTTCCTGAGGCCCCTTCTTTTTCCTCTCTGCTTTCTGGTTGTCATGAATGGAGCAGCTTTCTTCTGCCAGGTCCTTCTGCCATGGTACTCCAATTCAACTTGGGCCCAAAGCAATGGAGTAGACCCACCATGGACTGAACTTCTGAAACCATGAGCCAAAATAAAATAAGCTGCTGCTTCTCTAAGTTGTTTTTGTCAAATATTTGGTCACAGCCAGAAAAAGTTGACTAACAGAAAATGAACAGCTTGATCTGTATTAGCTCTATAAGTTTCTTTTAACTTGATAGGTTTGCATTTTATGAAATATCTTTTCCAAAAGCAATAACTCACTGGGACAGAATTATCATATTCTTTTTCTTTTAGGAAAGTCATTTAATTGGATGGCAATGCATTTCCTAGAAGGTGGTGAATCTAATATTTGATGGATGCCAGCCTAGTTTATAATGACATCTTGTGTGGCTTCCCTTAGACGTGACACAATCTGACGTGACACTTCCATACAGCTCATCTGGCTCAGAGGTTAAACATGTTCATTTGCTTGTTATCAGGGCCCCGCATACACATGTCTAACAACACTTCTGACACTGGGAAAAAATTGTAGAGTGTCTTGGCATTTTACGTTTTTGTTTATTTTTGGCAGGATTGTTGTTTTTCCTTTGGAATTTCCTAAACATTGTATGGTCTTTACTGAATGACGATCAGGTTTTGGAGTATGATAAAGAGCTATCGTTTTCTTTAAAAGAAAATAAAAACCTTTTATGAGCAGTCTGTTCAATTTCTGAGGCTGGTACTCATTCAGAAACGTTAAGCAAATTTACAACAGAGAATTCTTCATCACAAAATGAAGGCAAATTCAATTGAATTCCACATGGCCGACTTTAAGTTTCTATTGGGAACTATAGAACCAAGTATACCTCAACTGTTTGTTAATCATATAATATAGGGCTTCCTTGAAAAATCCATTCACTATAGTTTTGTTCAGTCTAACTTTTCTGTGCTCATAAATCTACATTCAGTGTCAGTGACAGAACTAAAGGCGAGGTTGTAGAGAGTTAGCCAAATGTTTACAGTTTTTCATGGAGTTTTCACAAAACAACATTTACTTGGGACATCTGGAGAAAAATCAAAAACAATATGTTTTATCATTGATAGTATCTTCATCCCCAGGGATAATACTTTTGGTTTCTGTCATATTTAAATTGATATACCTACTCCTAAAGTGGTTCCCTTTGTTTCACAGGAGTTGTGTTTTCTCACAGCAGATTTTCTTGAATAAATTATCAATGTAACTTCTATATCATTTATATAACCTTTAATAGTACATATTTAATTATTTCATTACATAGCTAAACTGAGTGCTGCTGGTATTCTTGAAACAGCCAATCTTGCAAACTGGCTGCAGAAGCAGCTCTATTAATGGAAAAGTAGATCTGATTTCATTCAGGTATTGCTATCATGCTTCGAATCATTTTCCTCAACATTACTTTGCCATCATTTTCCCCCTTTACAGTAGAAACCAGCTAATAAATAATATTTCATTGTCTGCTGCTCTGACCACAGTCTTCTCTTACTTTTCAAAATGGAAATTTTGAATGAGAAATACACAAGTTTATTTGTCATATATATTCCAATTGTTACCTAAGGGATTGCAACCTACTAATCCTGTAGAGGATGATGACATTTGGGACATGTATGGATGTGATATAGGTTACATTTCTGACATTTTGGTTTACATGATTGTTTTGGTTATTGAAAACTTTAATGTGTTTTGAAATGGGCAGAGAGTCACCTGTGACTTCAAAATTATTCCAGTCTTTTCCAGCTTATATCACATTCTAGACAATGGAAGAAATGACAGTGCAAAAAATAGAAAAATAAAGGAATAGGTGACATATTCTATTGCTGTCATCTAGGACTCCAAGGAAAATGTAACATACCTTCATGAAGATTTTATAAAGCATAGAGTATCAAGAACTATCAAGATTATCCAAGTACATTAGATACACAATGTATTAGAAACAGAGATGTATTTGAGGAAGAACTGTTGTTTTTCAAACAGTGCAAGTAAAACAATTTGTTAGAAAAAAACAAGGCTTTACGCACATGATGATTTAATAGAATTTAATAGTCACAGACCACTTGCTGGACTGAAGTGGCCAATTATTTCCATCACTACAGGTAAACTGACACCTGGTTTTTCTATCAAGTTAGGATGAACTCTTTTCTGTTTTTTCTAACACAAGCAGAATTCCAAGCTGTACCCTTCTCCCAATTTTTTCAATACTTGCTATAAGCAAAATAAAATGGTTATTAATCACTGCAGAGCAGACTAAGTCTTCCACTTGGCTGAATGAATTGGTGGAATCAGGCACTTCTGGGGCATGAAATTGCATAAAACAAAATGTTTACAATTTCTTTCTTCATCCCAACAGAAATGACTTCAACATTAAAGTACAAACTTAGATAACAACTAAGCTTCAGCCATAGCACATTCCTAGTTGCAATTCAGATATGAAGTCTTCCTCTTCCCCTGAGTACTGGCTTGCAATGGCAAGCAATTCCCTTCTCCTTTCCAGTAGAGAAAGAACAATTAGGTCACTCTAGTGCCATAGTTTATCCAATGGCTCCTACAGACTTTGGGCCTTTAAAGCAAGAACAGTTTAGACAACTCTCCAACAGGAAGTATAAGAACACAATGATTAGCAGACAGTATAGGTGGTTCAGGTACAAGAGCTCTTCAAATAGTGTTTCTTTTCCATTTTCTTTATGTACTCATTTGGTAACAATTTCTGGTCTGCCTCTATCATGCTGATCTACCAGATCAGAAGGGTGCATAAACTATACTTTAGATTCATAGTTGGTGGGAAAGGCATTAATACATTTATATGTATGCTTAGTTCTTCCCATAGACCATGAAATTGAAATTGAGGATGTTTCTTTTATAGAGTCCTTCCTCCCCCATATGCAACTGTAGTACCCTTTCTAAACTATTCTGACCTCAACTTTCAGTCAAACTGATCAGCTATTGTTCTGCTTAGTGACGGGAACAGATTTTTCAATGTCTCTGCTGGTGGGGAACAGGATCTCAGTTGATTAGTTCTGCCCAAAGTTTCAACTGATGCGGTTCTATAATGATTTTGTCTTTGTACATATAAAAATACCCTATATCTAGTTTCTTTGTTTTGCTTATTAGATAAAAAGCTTCTAGTTCTTAATATGTCTTTTATGTTAATCATGAATGTTTCCTGACATATGATTACAAATACACCTGTTACTGGCTATACATCACAACAAATATAATATTAGTGGTGGTCCCAATTGAGCTTAGGTGACATTCAAAGAAATCTGAGTGCATCTGGTTAGCTGATAGGAATAATCTACAGAGCTTTTTTACATGGATTTAGTCACTTGGGAAGAGGTCTGGCAGAAGAAATAAAGGAAGGAAAGAAGGGAGCTGAATGGAAGAAGGAAACAAATGTCAAGAAGTATCTTGTACATGGGCACCTGCTTAACAAAGGATGAAAATAATATATCACTTTCTGTCCAGTGATCTATTCCTAAAGGCTTCTTGCTGTACTTTTCTAATAGAAACATTGTAGGCAGAAGCAGAAAGACCTATATTTACAAAGGACTTATGAGACACATGGTATATAATATGCCATGGTCAGGCTTCAAGTAGCTTTAATAATTCAGTAAACAATAGAACACAGAAGTATGAAACTGTGGCGTAGGGAGAGTTTCAATAGTAGTGATGAGCAGACCTTTGTGTGCTGATGTGAGTCCTCCCCCAGGATGACATCAGCAAGTATACGGTATCTGACTTTTTTAAACTTATGGGCCCTTCTTTCTGCATAAAATATATTCATCACTGATTTTCTGGCACTTCTACAAGAAACCTGGGAGCTATATCATTTATAATCACATGTAGTATATGTAACTCTTCCAATCTTGTCTGCCAGGTTGGTAACAACACAAAGTGTGAATAACATCCAAGTCATCATTTCCTCTGCTCTTTAATGGTCCAGCCATTGTGGCCAGGTGGCCAAACGTGACACAAAATGGAAAAGGACCACCTATGTGGACACAGTGGTTATTCAGTTCATTGAGGATTGAAGAAATTATAGTATCTCTTTGGCACCACTAAAGTGCGCAGCTGTGGAAGCATCAGAAAAACATGGCACATGAATCAAGTGCACCTTACCAAGCACTTAGCTCACAGTAAATAGTAACATGACAGCTCACTCTAGCGAAACTAATGAAGGTGTTCATAAAAGAGAATATCAGACAATGCTTTGGAAACTCACACGAGGCACCCTAACTTTGTCCATGTATAGTTCTAGAAATTTTGATGTGGAAGATAGGTAGGATACCTAAACCTGACTTCATTATGTACTATTTAATTTACTCTTACTGTCATTCCTCCATTCTCATAGAAATCATAATCCCTTATATATACATAGCCTTTGCAGATTACAAAGTGCTTTCACATTCATTCACTCCATTTAAAACTGTGAGCAATCCTATGAGGTAGTGTAGGGGACAGAAAATGTGCTTCCCTCTACCCTTATGGGTTGTTTGTCTAGAGTTATGGTTTTGATATAAATTGTCCCCCAAAGACCCTTCTGTTGAAGGCTTGTTCTCCAATGCAGCAATGTTCAGAGGTGGGAATTTGGGAAAGTGATTGCATCATGAGGGCTCTGACGTTTTTGGTGAATTAATTTGTTGAAGGATTGAGGGATTCAAAGCTGAATAGTGTTTTGGGAGGTGGTAGAAACTATTGGGAGATGGAGGGAGTAATTCCTTGAGGACTATATTTTGTCCCTAGTCCTTTCCTTTCTCTTCCTCCCCCCATCTCTCTACTTCCTGGCTGCCATGAGTTGAGCAGCTGTCCTCTGCCACACCCTTCTGCCATGACTCTCTGTCTTCTTAGGTCCTCATCCATGGAGCCAGTGGATCTTGGATTGAAACCTCTGAAACCATGACCCAAAACAAATCTTTATTCTAGTAAGTTTTTTCTCAGGTATTTTGTCACAGTGACAAAAAGCTGACTAAGACTTCTGGCCAACAAATTAAGTTGATCCAAACAGATTAATAGAGAAAAAAGCAATTTCAATTATGTACTTATGCACAGGAGTCTCACAAATTATTAGACTCAAAGAATGTCAGATGACTGAGAAGTATGCAGCATCCTGAACTACAGAAAGGGATAGAAGCTTGGGGTTTTTGGGGAATTGGTGAAGACAGATTATGAGAAGATAAGGAGAGGTAATAAATGATGAGTAAAAGTTGCCTTGTTATGTTATGAAGTCTGTCAGGTGACCAAAGTTGTTTCTCAGCTGCTCTCTTCCTGATATAGATACCTGTACTAATGTAAATTTCCTTTACAAAAGGGGAACTTTTCAGAGCTATTCCTGTGTCTGCAGTTTCTTAAAATAACTACCTAGAAAAATTGATATGCTGAAGAAAAGTATATTTTGGGGTGTATTCTGTTCTCCTGCTATCATATCTTAGGGTGGTATGGTTTGAGCCTCAATACTAGCAAGGTATTCTACTTGTTATATAGATAAACATATATGTGGTCTGAGGAGTTGGAAACATTTTTCCAAAGTGATGTTTCTAGAGATTTGATATACTAGTTATAAAACTCGAAACTTGTATGATAAGCAGAATAGTGCTCCCCCACAAAGATGTCAATATTTTAATAGCTGAAAATTGTGAATAAGTTACTCTACAAGCCAAATGTAGGACTTTCCAGATGTGAAAGCAATCAAAGATCTTGATATAGGAGGCTATTTTGGATTATTTAGTTGGGCCTGATCTAATCACATGCATCCTTAAAATCAGAAAACCTTTTCTAGCTGAGGTTAAAAAGAGATGTTATGATGGAAGAAAGGTCAGAGAGAGATTTGTTGTTGCTGGCTTTGAAGATAGATAAAGGGGCCAGGAGCCAAGGAGTGCAGGTAACCTTTAAGAGAGAAAAATCAGAGAAATGAATTTTCCCTATTACTGCAAATGCAACGAATTCAAACAACACAAATTATCTTATTGTCCTAGAAATCAGAAATCTAAAATGTGTCTTACAAAGTAAGATCAAGATATTATCAATAGAGCTGGATCCCTTCTGGAGGACTGGGGGAGAGTCTGTTTTCTTGCTTTTTCAAGCTTCCTTAAATCAAGTAGTTGCATGCCTAGCCTTGTGCTATTCCCCCATTCTTTTTTTTTTTAAAGAAGAGAGAGAGAGAATCAATTTTATTTAGTTTTTCATGTGGCTTTCATTGCTCTGACACTTTGTTGCGTACGTGGTGCTGGGGTTTGAACTCAGGTCCTCGTGCATACTGGGCAAGCGCTGTAACCACTGAGCCCACTCCAGCCCTTATTCTTCCATTCTTAAAGTTCATCACTGCAACCTCTGCTTCTTCTGTCACTTTTCTCTCATTGAAACCTGTTTGCATTATAAGTATATTTTGACCACATTGAGCCTGCATAGATAATCTCCAGAAAGGAGTGCAACCTCATTGACACTGTAGTTTTAGCCCAGTAGGACCAGTGTCATACTTCTGGTCTATTGAACCATAAGACAATATATTTGTATTATTGAAGCCACTAAGTGTATAGTAATTTGTTAAGCATTGTAGAAAACAAATGCATTTTTTCATTCCAGGGAGTTAGACTATCATATTACATATGTCCCCCAGGCTTGAACAACACCTTTGGTGCATTTAAGAAGTATGGCCTTGATAATCTACTAATGAGTTCAGCATGGACCTTCGGTTCTCTGCATCTAGCAATTTTTCTTCATCTTGTAGTAATCAAAACAGCATGATACTGGTATAAATGCAGACACATACACCAATCAAACAGAATACAGAGCCTGGAAGTAAATCCACACATCAATAGTCAACTGATTTTTGATAAAGGTGCCCAGAATACGAGGAAGAAAGGACAATATTTTCAATAAATAATGTTGGGAAAATTGGATATCCACATGAGGAAGAATAAAACTGGACTGCTATCTCTCACCAGTTATAAGACTCAACTCAAAATGGATTAAAGATGTAAAAGTCAGACATATAACTATGAAACTACCAGATGAACATACAGGGGAAATGCTTAAGGGCATTGGAATAGCAGAGAGTTTTTGAATAAGACCCCAAAGGCACAGGAAACAAAAGCAAAAAAAGACAAATGAGATTACATCAAATTTAAAAGTTTCTGCACCACAAAGGAACAAGAGTGAAGAGATAACCTACAGAATGTGAAAAATATTTGTAAACTATTTATGTGACAGTTTAATATCCAGAATGTATAAGGGACTCGAAAAGCTCAGCAGCAAGAATAACAACAACAACAACAACAACAACAACAACAACAACAACGTCTGATTAAAAAAAATGGTCAATAGACCAAACAGGCATTTCTCAAAATACCACATGAGTGGAGAGCTGAAACTCCAAACCTTAGTTCTTCTGTTCTAGTGAAAGAAAATTTAAAGTCAGACACCCAAAATCATGCAAGAGAACTTTTTTTTTTGTTTTTATTTAAATAAGTGATGGTACAGTGGAAGTAAGGTGAAAATAAAGTAAAAGCAAAGTAAGGCTCAACCAAAGAGCACTCTCAAGGGAACGAGTGGGCCGTTTCCAAGCAGAGAACGACAAAGCAGAGAATGCTGTTTCCAAATTTATTACTGTTTGACATTTGCCATGAGAGCTGGGGACCACCTTCTTCATTCTTTGCCAATCAGGTGTTCAAATCCTCTTTCAAGTCCGGTGGCAGAGTTTTTGTCCTTAGTTGGTCCTCTCTGGAACTGTTATGGTAGCCATGCTATTCAGCAGGGCTTCACCAGTAAGTCACTAACATGTTAATGTGGGTAGTGGGGTCAGTGACGCATCAAAGGTTACCTTATTGTGTCTGTGCTACTGAAAATTTCCCACTTCTGAGATAGTAGGAGATACGTGCAGACATAATTCCTATTTTTTCTTGGCCTTTATGGGCCCTGTCAAAAGTTAGTCCCATAGATCCTTCTTTCTTGAGCTATTGCTGTCATTAGCTCCTTTCATTATTGCTCATTTATCCTCAAAATTTGTGTACCAATGTTTTTCTACAGGTTACTTGCTGTAAGGTACGCACTCATATGCCTTGGCAATAACTTAAAGAAAACCTTAAGAGTAATTTCAAGTAAATTTGTGACCTTGCCATGCATTTCACTGCTTATTGCTAGCAAATACTTAATAAAAACAGGACATACAAATGGCCAATGGATACATGAAAAATGCTGAACATCACCAATCATCAGGGAAATGCAAATGAAACCACAATGAGGCAGCCCTTTACCCAAATAAGATGGCTGTTATCAAAAAGATTAAAGATAACAAATGTTATCTTTAATAAGGATGTGGAGAAAAGGGGCTGGAGTGGTGGCTCTGCGGTTACGGCACTTGCCTGGCATGTGCCAGTGAGCGAGTTCGAACCCCAGCACCACATACACAACGAAGTCTCGGAGCAACAAAAGCTGCATGAAAAACTAAATAAAAATTGTTTCTCTCTTTTTCTCTCTCTCACTGACCCTTTCTCTTAAAAAAAAAAAAAAGCGGATGTGGAGAAAAGGGAATACTTGCACAATGTTGGTGGGAATGTAAACTAGTACAACTATGACAGAAAACAGTACAGAGTTCCTCAAAAAATTAAAAATAGCGTGACCTCATTATCTAGGACTCTCATTACAGGATTGTTACAGCTTGGATATGTGGTGTCCCCTAAAAGCTCTTATATTAGACAATGCAAGAACATTCAGAGGTGAAATGATTGAGTTATGAGACCCTTAACCTAATCAATGGATTAATTCACTGGTAAGGATTAACTGGGTAGTAATCACATGCACATAGGGTGTGGCTGCAGGAAACAGGCCACTGGAGGCATTCCTTTGACGTTTATATTTTGTCTCTGGTGAGGAGAACTCTTGCTTCTGGGCTGTCATGAACTGAGCAGCTTTCCTCTGTCATGGTGTTCTGCCTCATCTCAGGCCCAGAGCTATGGAGTTGGCTGACCATGGACTGAAACTGTGAATCAAAATAAAAGTGTTTTCCTCTAAGTTGTTTTTGTTGGGCACATTGATCACAGCAAATGTTTTGGTTAGCTTTTCTTCGCTGTTATCAAAATACCTGACAAAAAACAACTTCAAAGAGGGAAAATGTATTTTGCCTCATGGCTTCAGAGGTTTAGTCAACTCCATAGCTCTGGGCCCAAGAAAATCATGGAGGAAGGTCATGGCAGAGGAAAGCAGCTCAGAACTGACAACCATGAAACAGAGAGGGACAAAATATAAACCCTAAAGTCATGCCCAGAGTGACTTGGTTCCTCTAGCCACAGCCTACGTAACTGCAGTTACTACCCAGGTAATCCATTCAAGTGGTCTAATGCACTGATTAGGTTAAAGTTCTTATAATCCCAAACTTTCTGCTTTGTCTCACACATGAGCTTGTGGGATACTCCTCATAACTAAACCGTAACAGTAACACAAAACTGACTAAAACATGGGTACACACCCAAAGGAAAGGAAATCAGTATGTCACAGTGACATCTGCACCTCTATGTTCATTGCAACACTAGTCACCACAGTTAAGAAATGGAAATCACCTGTGTACATCAATGATGAATAAAGAAAATGTACTCCATATACACGGTGGAATAATGCTTAACTGTGGAAAAGGATAAAGTCCTGTCATTTGTGAACACATGGATGGAGATCGAGTTCATTATGGTAAGTGAAATAAGCCAGGCATAGAACGAGAAGAACCACATGATTTCAACATGCAGAATCTAAACAATTTGATTTCATAGAAGTTGAGAGTAGAATGGTGGTTGCCAGAGTTGGAGGAGAGTAGGCTGGGAGGGATGGGGAAAGGTTCATCCGTAGGTACTGTTTTAGTCAGCCTTTTTTGCTGCTCAACTGAAAGACCTGACAAGAACAGTTTTCAAGAGGAAAAGTTTATTTGGGGGCTTATGGCTTCAGGGGTCTTAAGTCCATAGACAGCCAACTCCATTCCTCAGGGCTTGAGGTAAGGCAGCATCATGGTGGAAGAGTGTGGTAAGATATCACACCAGGAAGCAGAGAAAGGCTAAGCTCAGCTCACCAATTATATAGCCCAATGGCATGCCCCCAATGACCCACCTCCTCTAGCCACACCCCACCAGCCTGCAGTTACCACTCAGTTAATCCATAGCAGGAAATTTATTTACTGGTTTAAGAATCTCATAACCCAATCATTTCACCTCTAAATTCTCTTGCATTGTCTCACACATGAGCTTTTGGGAGACACCTCATATCTAAACCCCAACAGGTACTAAGTAATAGATAAGAGTAAGAAATTCTAGTGTGATATTGCCCTTGTAGGGTGACTGGAGATAACAATAAGGTACTGTACATTTCAGAAAGCTAGAAGAAAGGGTTTTTAATGTTTTTATCATAAAGAAAAGATAAGCATTTGAGGACAGACATGTTTATCCTGATTTAAACATTAAGCGATATGCACATGTATCAAAACATCACATGGTACCCTATTAGTATGTATAATCTTTGTTTTATGTGTCAGCTAAAATAAGTTTAATTAAAAATAATCTTAGAGGGCACATTTGTTATTACTTTGAATTTATATTACATTGTACGCCTTGGTGAACCTTTACTTGTATATGATGAGCTCCCTTAGTCCCATTTTAAAGATGATTATACTGAGTTACAGGGGCACAAAACACTGATATCATGAATTGGAAATACAGTGCTCATTTTCCCATATTGCTATTTAATATTCTGAGTCATGGTTTTTCCTTCTGTATCAGTACAGCTTTAAAAAGCTATTGTGGAGAAAGATATTGGTGGGGAAAATTATTTAAAAGAACTGAAGATGGGACTGGGGATATGGCTCAGCTGTAGAGTGCTTCTCTAGTATGCACGGGGTCCTGGGTTCAATCCCAAGTTGCCCAATACTGCAAAACCAAACCAAACCAAACCAAACTAAACCAAACCAAACCAAACCAAAACCAAAAAGTAGATGAAGGAAAAAAGGGGAAGGAAGGGTTGTAATAAAGTACTGTGTTTGTCCTATGTTTACTAACTGCATTTCATTTTCTCTTTGGTAGTTAATCTGATTCATTTCATAAGTGGCATAAAATATGAAAAGGAAATAAAGAAAAATTAGAGATTTTATTTTGTGAAAATATTTTAAAAGTCCACTGAATTAAAGCTTTTGGTTATCATTTTATATAAAACAAAACACACAAAGTATTGCATTCAATTGGACGTCACTCAAGTCCCCACTGAACTCAAGTGTGTCCATTGCCTTTAGAGATGCCGTCATGCAACACTCCTATCTTATTTATAGTATCCTACTTTTTTCAACCAGAGGCAAGGAGTAATGACATCTATGACTTTCTTTCCTTCCTTCTTTCTTTCTTTTTTATAAGAGAGAGAGAGGGTCCAATTTTATTTAGTTTTACATGTGGCCCTCGTTGCTCTGACACTTCATTGTGTATGTGGTTCTGGGGTTTGAACTCGTGTCCTCATGCCTGCCAGGCAAGCGTGCCACCACTCCAGCCCCAGTGATATTTATTTGTCCTTTCTCACCAACATCAAAATATAAAACAAAGACTGGGCATGACAGCAGACACACATAATCCTAGCTACTCTGGAGGCTGATGCAGGAGGATGTTGAGTTTGAGGCCAGACTCAGCAATTTAGTGAGACCTTGTCTCAAAATAAAAAAACAAAATAGGCTGGGGATGTAGATGGCGTTCAGTGCTTGCCTAGCATGTGTGAGGCCCTGGGTTCAACCCCTACCTCAAAATAAACAAACACAAACTCAATAGATGAAATGGTTGATTTTATTGATTTTTATGTTTGGGAATCAGATACATCTATACCAGCACTGATTTACAAGCCAGTTGTGCCACAAGTCCCAAAATAGCTAGTCAGCAATTTGGAAGCTGTTGCCTTATCTTGCCACCTCCCCAAGAGTAAGACTCAGCAGTCACAATGTAAGTGATGAAACTGGTGCTACTGCTGTTGGTGGAACACGCTCATAGGAAGACTAGCTCAGCAGAGCTACAGGAAGAAAAAACCCGGATATCTCAGTTAATGAAGGAAATAGGACTCAAAGTCATGCAAGAAATACCTACGGGGAAAATGAGATGTGTTTCTTGTGTTGTTACTCTCTGGACCAGCACAGCTATTACTTGGAAGATTTCAGACACAGGAAGCAAAATGGCCCTAATATGTATAAGCCAGTGATTACAATGCAACTGATTGTCTAGTACTTTACTTACCACTCTTTTTTTTTTTGTTTTTGTTTGTTTTGTTTTGTTTTTGAACAGCCATACAAGTTTTTAACAAGATAATATAAAATGTGTATAGATTCTGGATATTAGAATTACCCCCAGGAGTGCCCCCCCAATTACCACTCTTGAAGGCAGCTTGTCAAATTCGTTTCAGGAATATGTCTTCTGTAGACAAGTTCCACCCTAAGGATGTCAGGTTAAATAGAAAGACAAGCAGATGACCAAACCCAACACTTACTACCAGCCTCCCATGACCCCTCATGACCAAGTTGATTGCTGGTGTATTTGCTTAAAGCTTTGCATGGCAGGTTCAGACACTCGATGCTCCCAACTCTGTCATCATCCCCATTGTATATAGATAGGGAAGCTGCAGTTAAGAGTCTTACACCTGTTACTCAGAGGTGATGGAGCTGGGCCTTAAGCCCAGGTCTTCCTGGCTCCAAGTCCATTGCTCTGCTTTCTTTTCTATAGGATTATTAATAGAGCTCTGCCAGGTGGTGTCATGCAGACTTTGGCTGAGGGAAAAAGGTTAACAGTATAAAGATGTATTGTGTGTGTGTGTGTGTGTGTGTGTGTGTGTTTGTGTGCACAGTCACATGGCACAGTGATATCTGTTCTTCTGTTGAGTACGAATTTTCCCCTTTAGCTTTAAAGAGATACTTTTAAGTTGGTTGCTTCCCATATCTCACCTCATCTTTCTTTCTCCTGCAAAGAAAGCAAACATTTTTGAGTAAAAGCATTATCCAATAAATTATTATTATGGAAAAAGATGTTTTAAAAGAAATTCTATTATCATTCAAAATCATGATGAATATCAACACTAGTTCATTTATAAAACTTGTTTTGAAGTAAATTCAGACTTACAGAAAAGTGGCAAGAAGAATATAGAAAACTTCTGATTGCCCTTTACCTCTCATCAGTGTTTAATGTTTTGCCACATTTGTTTTTATCATTCTCTCTCCCTCCCTACCTCCCTCTCTTTGCTCCTATCTCTGTGCATAAATGTATATATGGATAAGTATATAAACATGTTCTTTCTCTGCTATGAATATACATATGAGTATGTATATGTACATTTATATAAATATTTTTCTTCTGAATTATTTGAGAGGATGGCTTATTGGCTCTTTCAGAGCATTTCTCTTAAGAACAGGAAATTCTCTTACTGACCACGGTATAGTTATCAAATTCAGGAAATCTGTAATTGATAAAGCAGTTTTATTATTCAATTCACAGTCATTTTCTACTTTTGTCAATTGATTCATTATTGTCTCCATTTACAGCATTTTTTTCTCTCCTGTACAGAAGTGAGTTCAATCATAAATATTGCATTTACTTGTTGGGGTTTTTGAGTTTTTAAAATATGGAACAATTTCTTAACCCTACTTTGTTTTCATGATATTGGCATGTTTAAACTATATTTTTTTCTTTTTAAGAATGTGCTGTGGGGGTAACTTTGGTTTAGGAGCAAATGTGTGTTATATTGTTACTTTAGACACATTTATGATTGTACAAGAACTCAACTCCTTAATTAAAAGAAAGAATGTGCTTTGTGGGGCTGGAGCAGTGCTCAACAGTTGGGGTGCTTGCCTGGCATGTGCAAGGGCCTGAGTTCAAACCCCAGCACCACACATACAACTAAGTGTTGGAGAAACAAAGGCCAGATGAAAAATAAATAAAATGGATTCCCTCTGTCTCTTTCTCACTTTCTCCCTTTCATTCTCTTAAAAAAAGAGAACGTCCTTTGCTCTACATGTTTCTGATATTTCTCATAATGACATTCAAGTGAGACTCCCTCCCTTAGTACTACATAAATGACACTGTCTTTCAGGAATGCATAATCAGACGCACATGTCTTGCCTCTCACTGTTGAGGTTAATTTTGATCAACTCCTCAAAATTTTATGTGTTTTCTCAAGTGTGTACTATTTTCCCTTTGCAACTAATAAAGAAAATGTAGAGAGGCATTTTAAGGTCAGGCAAATATCCTGTTTGTCATCCATCTCTCCACCCTGCATTTAACATCAACCGGAAGATTCCTGCCTGAACTAACCTTTCTGATGATGATTAAAAAATGATGCTTTGCTAAATCCAGCAGTCCTGCCATGCTTCTTGGTTGACATTTTAGATGTTTCCCTATTTTTCTTTGTCTGTTTCTCTCTGTCTCTTTCATCTAATGAACTAATGGATTCCTTTTTAATTCAAGGGTTTATTATTCATTGCCTTCCTTATTTGCTTTGATGCTTCAATGGTACCAGATTTGCTTAGGGGAGTTCCTTTCAAGATGCTTATTTCAAAATGTGTGCTCTCTCACTATTCTCCTCCTCCTTCTTTGAGTACTTTCTTACTTTCTGGTAAGATGTTCAAGACTTATCTTGTATCTCTTCCCTTCCCCAGCCTTGGCACCAGCCCCTTCTGCAAGGAGTCATAACTCTTTTGAATTGGAAAAGATATTTAGAAACCAAGATCTAGATATAAAATACGCTCATTGCTAATGTAGCATTATTGCTGGGGTATCATAGTAATACCTCCAATCCCAGTGTTACCTTCTCTTACACTTTTTTTTTGCAGTTCCCTTTGTTATATAGTAGTTAGTGACAAAATGAATGGCAATGTCATACGTTTATTTTAAAGTTTTCTTGAAGTTCCTGACAGGGAAGATGAATAAATAATTTATAACAGATGACCTATGAAAAAACATTGGTGCACAAACCTTGAGGATAAACCAACAAAAGTAGAAGAGATCATGGGGGAGATGCCTCAAGAAAGAAGGGTTTATGGGATTAATTATTTATTGACAGGACCCAAAAGTTCAAGATAAAGCTAGAAGTTGTGATCCTCAATGTTTCTTACTAGCTCAGAAGGGGCATATTCTTTTGTGGTGTAGCTTCAGTAAGGTAACCTTTGAGCGCTTGCTAACCCCAATACCCACATTAACATGGGGATGACTTGTAGATGAAGCCCCCCCCACACCACTAAATGAAATAATGAAATAGCCACCATGGCAGCTCTGGAGAGGACCAACTAAGGTCAAAGCCACTACCACCCAATGAGAAGAAGGAATTGAACACCTGGTTGGTGAAGGTTGCTGAAGGAGGACCCCAGTTTTCAAGTCAACCATAAAATAGTAATAAATTTGGAAACAGCATTGTCTCCTTGGTCTTTCTCTGATTGGAGGTGGCCCAGTGTCTCTCTAGAGTGCTCTCTGCTTGAGCATTACCTTGCTTTTAATTTCCTTTCACTTATAATAAAGTTCTCTTGTAAGACTTTTGGTGTCCCATTTTAAATTTTCTTTTGTTGGAACACAAGAACTGAAGTTTGGAGTTTCAGTTCCTTGCTTTCTTATGATACCTTCTTTTATAGTGAGACCTGATTGCCTACAACATCAACACATTTACTAACTTCCTTGATCCTACAGTGTATATAAAATTTTTGAGAATTTTTAGTACAATATATAAACATACTAAAAAGAGTTCCAGACGCATTTTGATTGCACACTTCAAGTATGGGTATTTTTGCAAGAATTCTGAAAATGGTTGGAGGAAGAGAGAAGACTGTAACTCATCATTCAGCTTCCTATTTCTGTCTTATTAAAGCTGCAGGGCCATGAAGAAAGTAGTCGCCAGCATATTACTTAGTGATGTGTCATGCCAGTCCTTTCATTGATAAAAGTTGTATTGATACTTTTAAAGAACACATCTAAAAAAAGTCCTTTTATAGGGAAGTAATTTTGGGAGATATTATAGTGGGAACTCTTTTTTTTTTAAAAGAGAGAGGAACAGTGAGAGAGAGAGAAAGACAATCAATTTTATTTAGTTTTTTTATGGACTTTCATTGCTCAGACACTTCGTTGTGTATGTGGTGCTGGGGTTTGAAACCGCGTACTAGCGCACACAAGGCAAGCGCCATAACTGCTGAGCCACTGCTCCAACCCTATACTGGGAACTCTTAAGCACCATTTGGATGCCCATGAACTGAACATTCATAGCCTACATTAGGAAAAAGCCTGATTAAAGATTGAAACAAAACAAAACAAAACAAAAAAACGAAAAAAATCTTTTCCAAATTCAAATACTCAAAGGAGTAACACCACCCCACAAAGCAATAATCTTATAAAAAACATTGGGCTCTATCTTTTAAATGGAAAATGATGCAACAAAGCAGCCTGTGGGCTCCATTACTGGAAGAATGTCCCAGTTTTGCAGGACAATGCAGAGTGGTTTCAGAATCGCTGAAACTACTTGTAGTTTGGTAGGATTCCTCAAATTATATTTCTTTGGACTACAGGTTGTACAGAACTTAGAAATTATCAGGCTTTGTGATCTGAATTCTGGGTCAGTATTCCTGTGCGCTTTCAGTACTACTGAGTCATATATTTTCATAGGTGGTAGGACCTCAGAATGTATTTATACCACTCCCTCTTCTTGCAACAGAGAAGTGGAGGGAGCATGACTTCCAAGGATGCAAAATCCTGGTGGATTCTTGTTGTAGAAGAATTCAAGCACAGAGTGGATGGTTGGATTGAATTATTTTAGTTCCATTTCTACCCTGTGATTCTAAGTGTATTTTCTGATTGACAGTACAGTGATTTTTCCACTTTACCCTCAGGAGACATTGGGTAGTGGGGGAATAGGAAAGGAGCTAGGGAGAGAAGCTCTATTATTTGCTATTTTAAATATTGATCTTCCTGGAAAGATTTTTGTTGAAGAAAGGAATTTGGGAACCATGACATGATTCAGTTGTGATGTTATCCAGGACTATATTATAGTCAGAAGTGCTTGCCATATGTGAGTACATCGTTCAAAATATTGAAATATCTTTGCAGCTAGGAAACTTGGTGAATGCCAGAACTTGGCTTGGAATGTTTGTCAACTTTTGGCAGCCTTACTACTGCTGGCCTTGGTAGGCTTCTTTCTGTGGCCAAGTGACTTTTCAGTTAGCAAGTCCACTAATGTTTTTAATTGCTTCTGAAATTCTTCTGAGCTACACACCTATTTCTCTGTCTTACAAAGGTGTGTAGATCTATGACACTAATTGTTCTTAGGAGGGAGCTGTGCAAACACTTTTTCAACAAGATGGAGTATAGCTCAGGGTCTACTTTAGAGTAGGATGCCAATATCTCCGACTATGTGATAGCTGTTTTTTAACAATCTGACTAATATTACTTACTCTTGTGAGTCTTTATTCAAAGTCTTTCCATTATTACAAAGCAGAATGACAGTAACTGTGCACAATTACAAGTTCAAATAATAGATGCTAGATGTCTTCTGCAAGTTTTAACTGATTTCTGCTTTCCAAGTGTGTAAATCCTCCAAATGATGACTTGACATGCTGAAAGCATGCAACATACAAAGGTGACCATCAGTTTACTGGTAAGTATCTTCCCTATAAAAACTCATCTTCCAAAAAAAAAAAAAAAGCCATATGACAAAATGTTTTTGTGGCCTCTGTTGATTCCCTTATTTCCTTCCATAAACATGTACTTAATACCCGGGTGTGTTGGAACTATGTGAGACTCCACACCTTTTGATATTTAGAGTAATGGGATATACATATGTAAATTGGAAAAATACAAATGGGCTAAAGTACGGGCAGATTTAAGAAATAAGGGGAACTTGATCCCGTTATGGGACGCTTTGCCGTCACCATAATTTAAACCACTATCATCAGCTGATCACTAGTTGCATGGATTATCAAAAGCCTTCTCCTTACCTTTAGTCTTACTCCTATTTTTTTAAAAATTTTTCATCTGTTTTTTGATTTTCCTTTATTTATTTGTGTATGTGGTGCTGGGGATCAAACCCAGGACCTCATGCATACCAGGCAAGGGTTCTACCACTGAGTCATCTCTCTAGCCCCCCGTTATGAGACTTTTGAAAGTGATATTTACACAGTTTTGGAGAATGAGGAATTATACCGGCAAGGGAGGGCTCAGAAAGAATGTTTTCTGAGAGAGGAAGAGCCAAAAAATATGCCCAGAGGAGATAAAAACAGCACGAGAGAAACAGCATATAATGGAAGGACAATAGTACAATTTAGAGTGTAAGTTTGTGAGAAGTAGGAAATGTGGCTAGATTATAAATCAGTTCCCCTGAGGGCTGTAACCTTGTCTGCTTTGTTCAAAACAGCATTGCCGTGATCCAAAAAACATTTCTTGAATAACAACAAAAAAGATAAAGGTCATTTAATTATGAGGCAAAAAGCATTCTAAGTGCTTTATTCATTTTCAAATTTATTAAATCTTTGCAATACACTACAGGTCCCTTCTTCTTCTTCTTCTTCTTCTTCTTCTTCTTCTTCTTCTTCTTCTTCTTCTTCTTCTTCTTCTTCTTCTTCTTCTTCTTCTTCTCATTTTACAGATAAGGAAACAGAAGCTCAGTGAGGTTAGCCCAATAGCCCAAGATCACCTAGCTAGTGTTTAGCACATTTATTGTTTAAACCCAGGAGATCACAGGGTAATGTTTACACATACAATGAAAACCACTGAAAATCTTAATATTTTGAATGTTTCCAAGGTGACTATGGGAGCAATCTGAAGAACGGAATTAAATTGGGAGTAAGACTAAAGGTAAGGAGAAGGCTTTGATAATCCATGCAACTAATGATCAGCTAATAATGGTGGTTTGATTTATGGTGTCGGCAATGTGGATGGACAGAAAGAGCCAGGAGAGGGAGGGAGAGAGGAAGATAGAAAGAGAGAGTAGGGTTTGATGGTTGATTGAAATAGGGCATATGTGAGGGGAAAAAGGAATCAAGAAAGATCTTCAAGTTTCTGACTATTTCAATTGGGTATTATATGGCACAATTCTGAGACAGTAAATAGGAGGAGGAGAAACATGTTTGAGATAGTAGATGAGAAAATGGCAATTTAAACGTGGATATGATAACTCTTATGATGGAGTTGTGTGCTGCCGGCGGGTTCTTGTCTCACACACTGGAAGAATGAAGGACACAGACATCAGAGGGTGAGAATTCAGTAGCAAATTTATTAGAAGCAAACAAGGAAAGCTCTCACAGCATAGGAGGAGTCCCAAAGATGTAGTGTTGGTGGCTCTTTATCTAGATTTTTTAAAAATATTATTTTGATGAGGAACTAACCTTTCATTGGCGAGTCTCCCTTGATTGTTCTCTTTCTCTGACTCAATTGAAGTTGTACTTTTTTAACTTCTTATTCCCATAACGGGATGGTTTAAGGTGTTTGTTAACCTAAGATTGTCTTGTATATGGTCCTTAAAATAAAAATGAAATAAAACAATTGCTTGGGTTCAAAACAACTCTTTGGGATTGACTAATGTTAGGGTAGTCAAAGAATCCTGGGGCAACAGCAGAATGTGTGGGCATACAACCATGAGTGGGGCTTTCCAGTCAGGCAGCCAAAAATGAAAACAAAACAAAAAACCAAAAAATCAAAACAAACAAACAAACAAAAAAACAAACTGAGTTGTAACCTAGGGTTTTAATCTGAGGTGGTGGTCCTGCCTCAGCGTGAGCTATTTTGGGGACACTCAAGTGTATATGCCTAATAGATATTTCAATAGACTTGCCTCATGCACAGAGAAGAGATTCATGCTGTTCCAGGTGGAGATAGAGATGACAGAATCATCAATACGTAGCTAGCATTTGAAACTAGTGTGGATGTCAGTTTATTTTTTACTGCTATAACAGAACATCTGAATCTAGGCAATTTATAAAAGCAGAAATTTACTTCTCATAGCTTTGAAAGTTAAAAAGTCTAATATCAAGGTGTCAGCATCTAGTGAGGACCATCTTATTCCACGGCAGAAGGTGAGAGAGTAAGGGATTGTGAGACATAGGAGGAGGGATGGGTGCTGAACTTGTTTCATTTTAAGGAACCCATTTCTGTGATAATGGCCTTAATCCATTCATGAGAGCAGAGCCCTTATGACCCAAACACCTCTTAAAGATCCCAACTCCCAGCACCTCTTGGGAATCAAGTTTGTAATACATTAGCTTTGGAAGTCACATTTAAACCATAGCAGTGGGCAATCGTATCAATGCTGGAAAACATTTTATGTTGACAAAAGCAAAGAGTCAAAGATAATCCAAATAAACATCAATACCTAATTGACAGAGGAAAAAAAGCCTATAAAGAATATGGGAGAGGCACGGACATAGAAGTAGGAGGAAAATATAAGAGGATAAATATAAAGGAAGTTTAGGGAAAAGAAGTTCTCAAGAATAAAATGGTTAATAGTGTCCAATAGTGCCGAGGCATCACAACTAAAAATCTTTCACTGTGTTTATTAATAACCTGGAGGTCTTTGGTAACCTTGGAAAGATCAATTCCACTGTGAAGGGTTTTGTGGGGTTTGAGAGGGAGGGTAAAAGTCATATTTCAGTGTGTTACAGGGCAAGTTTCAAGTAAGGAAGTCAAATATAAAATTACGGAACCAAATGCTAGTTGTTCCCATGGAAATAAGATCCAAGGACACTGAGGACTGGGGGTAAAAAAGAGAAATTGGAAGTCCTAGGATGATTTCTAATTAGTTTAACAGAATGGAATCTCATAGCCAATGGCATGTAGCAAGAGGTAGAAAGAGGATGAAGAAGGCCAAACAGTTGCAGAGAATTTCAGTGTACATACGGTTCATTGATTAATTTGATTCAGACCAAAAGTCAATCAGTGAGCACTCTGTGGACTGAAAGAATCTCACTGTCCTGATTTAAACTTCAGCCAAACATTCTGGGTATCTCCAGAAACGATGACTGCAGTGAGGCTGGCGTTCCCATAGGACTACAAGGGCTCAATGTAGTTCTTGTTCTCCTGAATCCTCCCAAAGAGCAAAATCCACACTATGAACACCTGTGTCCTTGATACAAACTTTTATCACCCCTTGGGCCGGGAAGCCAAGTTTTCTTCAAGGACACAAGCAGTCTCCTGTATTAATAGATTATATAGGCCTGGCAAGACTCTTGGGGTTTCCTTTCTTATAAAGAAGCCTGAGATTTTCTCTTTTCTAGAATTCCTGTACAGTCTCCTCTGCCCAAAGCTAAAAGCATAGATCTCCTGAAACACAGATACCGGGAAGTAGAACAATGTATTAGCTGTAAAGATGGGCTTTGGAGTTAATTCTGAATATGAATCTTAGCTGCACCACTTAGAGAAGCAGAAGTACAAACAAACCCAGGCTGATACATAAAGGCAAAGACTGATAAATTGTAGTTCATTAAAATGAATATTTAATATAATCATAATATAGTTGCATTTAGAGCTATCGTTTTATTATTTGTCTTTTATGGGTCTTCTCTGTTATTGGCGCCTCTATTCTCTCTTTCTGGCTTTATTTTGGATTATTTGAATATTTTCAAACTCCATTTTCTTTATCTATTGGTTTTTTAAGCTTTATTTGCTTGTATTATTTTTTAATGGTTTCCCAGAGATCACAATATACACCCTTAACTTCTCTCTTACTTAGAGTTAATACTGGACCACTTCATGAAAAATGTAGAGCCTTGAAACCACATAGGTCCATTAACTACCCTCCACCATTCTTTGTGTTATAGTTGTCATGAGTATTACATTTACATACATTATAAACCCCATAAGACAGGCTGATTATTTTTGCTCTAAGTAGTCACATGTATTTTAAGTGAATTAAAATAAAAGTGTGGTCATTTATATTTACCTAGCTTTGAGGAACACTCAATGACTGGTAAAGGAGAAGGGACTGGCAAAGGAGACCTAGAGAAACAAGTAAAAGGGAAGGAGGAAAACCAGGAAAAAGTGGTTTAAGGAAAGCCAGAGGAGGAGACTGTTTTAAGAAGGATGGAATGGTGAGCAGTGTTCAAAGGTATTTAAAAAAATCAAATAAGAGGAATGAAAATTCTGGTGGAATTAGTTTTAGAGAGGTGATTGGTGATGGTAAAAGCTGATTTGGTAGAGTGAGATGGATATAAATAAAATTGGAGTGAGTTGAGTGAGTGGAAAGAAAACAAACAGGGAAGATAGTCAACTCGAGAAATTGTACAGAAGGGGAAAAGAATGATTAATGGCTGGAGGGGAATGTGGGAGTTTCAGCTGTTTCGATTGGACACTCTAAGTACGAGAAAGTACAAAAGTTAGTACGAAGGATGCAGTTGAAAAGATGAGGTTAAATATATATGATGGAAAAGGTATATTTGCTTGTATGTGATTGCTGTGATGCTGGAGAGAGGATACACAGCACATGACAAAGGTTAGCTCTGAATGATGACAGAATGTGCACAAAAGTGGGTAGGTATATTGGTTGTTGTGGAATGTGGAAATTGACATATGATAGCTTTCTCTCTCTCTCTCTCTCTCTCTCTCAAAAGTAGGAAGTGATATTCTACTGCTTTGTAAGGTAAAGGGAGAGGAGGATGTGTTGGAAGTTGAAGAATAGACGGGGCTTAAATAGTTGTGAGTGGATAGCAAGTTGGCTAGTGAGATAGAATAACCTCTCAGACTACATCAAAGATGATTTACTACATAAGTCATTAGGAGACACATTGCTTCTTGGCTTTAGTTTTAGAAGTAGCAGATAATTGATTATTGCTTATAAAAAACAATACAACTTTCAAGTTGTTTACATACTTAGAGTGGCACTACGGCATAGCAAGTATTATGGGCCTAGGGTCACATTGCTTATGTTTGAATCCTAGCATTAACACTTCCTACCTACCCATTTAACCTTGGAAAAGTTACTTAGACACTGTATATTTTGTTTTCCTTTTCTGTAAAATAAGGTCAATAATATTGGTCCTTGATTCATGGAGTTGCTATGAGAATTAATGTTAGTTAATATGTTTAGAGTCCTTAGCCTTATACAGAGTAAGCACTTAATAGCTCAGTAATTACTATTATTTCCTGATCAGCTGATTCTTATCCTATTACCTGGCCTATGAGAGATACTAAACTATAGTCAAAAGGTGGCTAGTGAGTGGCTTGAAATAAATATATGGAGTTCATTGAATGATTAGACTCCTTTGTGTCCTTGGAAACTATAACCTGACATGTCCATCTCAGCTATACCTGCTGCTTCTGTTATTCATATTTGTGGATCAGAGCTCTTAGGAAGGCTTTGTAGAATACTGCATGTAAATGAATACTTAATCATCGACTGATGTGATGAATTTGGATAAAGATAAGTTGACATATATCTGAGGGCAGATGGAAGAGAATGTCTACATAATTTCATCTGTTGATAGCCAAAGTCATGAAATTGAATCATCAAAATTAAATCAGAGAATTAGAGAATCTTGTATTTGGAAGGGTCCTTTAAGGCCATCTGGTCCAGCCTTCTACCCAGCATTGGAATCCTCACTACAGCATCTGTAAGAGAGAATATCAGGCCAGTTGGGAAAGAGATTATGGCAAATGATGCAAAGCCAAATGGCATTTCAAGCAAAATGTAGATACTAAGGCTCTGGGTGCTTTGGTTTTAAATCAGGTCCAGAGAAGACACAGCGACAGGAAGATTTCACATTGTCAAACTTTCTTTCCAGATATAGAAGGCAAAGGGAGAAGCGTCACTTGTTAGTTCTATTTGCTAACTTTTGCTTGCTAGCTAACAATGGTATTATACTTTAAATCAGTTTACCCATGTGTGAATAAGAAATACCATATTTCTATCTTCTATGTGCATTTCCAAAAAATGAATTTATTGAAAAGACATCATAAATTGGAGATGCTGTCCAAATGTAAGTGAACTGAAAATTCTTTTTTTTTTTTAAAGAGAGAGAGAGAGAGACAGAAAGAATCAATTTTTATTGAGTTTTTCACATGGCTTTCGTTGTTCTGACACTTAGTTGTGTACGTGGATTGCTTGGGTTTGAACCCGTGTACTTGCGCATGTTGGGCAAGCACCGCCACAGAGCCACCACTCCAGCCCATGAAAATTCTTATATACATGCAGCCAAAGTGCTTTTTGGGCTTGAAGTCAAGACACTAACTTTGGCAATCTAGTCTTAGGGTGAGCTTTATGCTGGTTTTAGGGTAGAAAATGTGACTTTTTGGTTGACTAGGTTAAGGCTGATTTTACATAGATGAGTGTGATATCAGATGTATCGAAAAGGTCCAGATTCACATTTCCTTTCCTCTCCCTGATCTCTTTCATCTACGTTCAAATTCCTGTGACCTACCATCAGACTTTTGGTTTTTGGCTTATGATATTGATGTTTATGAAAATAAAGCCCCTGGGAAGTGTGCTACAACGATTGGGTATCAGTGGTTTACCTTTTAGTGGGAATGAGGAAGATTGTTAAAGTTGGAATAGGAGAAAAAGAGAAAAAGAAGGAAGACACTGAATGCCTGGAGAGAGAATATTGGGGATGTTGAAAGAAAATTTTGCACAATTCACAATTTACCTTATGATCAGCCTTGCTTGAAGTATAAAACAGAGCAGCATGGTTCAACTTAAGCCTTTGGTCCCTTATCTCCATTGCATTCCCATTTCCACACCTGAGATATTTTGAAACTAGAAGGTGAATCAGCTGTATTTTAGATTTCATTTTTCAGTTTTAAAAGAATATTTAATTATTTTGCCTTTCCAAAAATACTTTTGCCTTAATGAGAGAAAATGTTCAGTTTAGGCTTGTAGTTGTACTAATGCTTAGTCTAAGGGAGCAATTCAGTTTCGTTAATTTTCAACCACCCTGATTTATTATAAGAATGCAAAAGATCCAAAGTATGGATTAGGATGCATTAGATATTAGGAAGTCTTAAAAGTTCATACCAACAGCAGGAGAATACCTCAAGAGTGAGAGACATAATCAGGTTTATATTGTGATTTTTACTTTTAAAGTTAGGTTTCTACCTAAATGAAAAGATGTAATGGATTAAAGTAAAATCAACACTATGAATGCAGAGAGGGTAAAGACTTGGTCTGGTTCTTGTTATTGGGGTCTATCAAGTATAATGTTGTTGACTTTCAAACTCCCCATGCTAACGACAATGAATGAGAAGCAAAGAGAAAGATAAACCCCAGAATGATCCATTCCAAATTATTTTGACAGTGAGAATTAATTCCTTATGACTCACTTCCTTAAATTTGCATGATATCCTATTAATCCAGATGTAAAACATCTTGGCACTAGGATTTAATTTGAACTTTTTTTTAATGGGGGCAGGGAGAAACCATTTTATTTTATTATTTCATCTGGCTTTTGTTTTTCTGATACATATTTGTATATGTGGTGCTGGGTATTGAACCTGGGTCCTTGTGCATGCCAGGCAAACACACTACTGCTGAGCCACCACACCCCCATTTGAACATTTATATTTTTACATTTTTCAACTTTGTATTTTGACATCATTTCAGACTTACAGAGAAGCTGCAAAAATAATACAGTGTTCTTCCTTTTATCTGTGGTTTGGATTTCTGTGATTTAAGCTACCAATGGTCAACCATGATCTGAAAATATGAATTGGAATTTCCAGAAATAAAACCATTCATATGTTTCAAATTGTGCTGTGTTCTGAGTTGTATGATGAACTTTCATGCCCACCTGCTCCATCTCACTTGGGACATAAATTATTTTGCATTATTTTTGTCCAGTGTATCCACACTGTATGAAGGTACCTTCTCTTTAGTTACTTAGTAGTCATCTTAGTTCTCAGATTAACTCTAGTGGTGCTGCCATGCTTGTGTTCAGGTAAACCTTATTTTTCTTAATCACAGCCTCAAAGTACAAGGATAGTGATGCAATGGATGCATCAGGGAATAAAATACAGGACAGATAAACTTTGATACTGTGTGGCAAGGCTGCATAATGTATAGGGAAAAATCAGCACACACAGGGCTTGGTACCATCTGCAGGCATTAACAGGGAGAGCTGTGGTCTTGGATCATATTCCCTACAGATAAAGGAGTGCTACTGTATGAGCAATTTCCATATACCCTTTACCCCTGATGCCCATATTCCTCAAATATTTATATTTTACCACCTTTGCAGTTTGTCTATATAAGTGTGTATGTGAATATTCTATATCTTCATTATATGTATGTATGTGTAAATATGTGAATTTTTTCCTATTCTTTTCAATTTTATTTATTTTTGACTATGTGAAACAGTATCATGATTTCAAAAGTCAGAATGTTACAAAAATTGTACTTAGCAGTGATACCTTGACCTGTCTCTTCTGCTGTTCCCTTCTCCCCATCCTTTCCACCCCATCTCTATACACCGATCACATTATTTAATGTTTTATCCTTCCTTTTTCTTTTTACATGTATTAGCATATTAACTTATATTTTCTTAATCTGTGGAAATAGAAGAGAGAGTGAAGATTTGCTTATTTGTTTTTTTAACAAGGAAAAATGGAGACTTTAAGAAAGTACAATCAAATGGTCCTCATCTCCTTTCCCCATGCTCATTTCATATTTTTGTTATCTCATTTTAAACTTCTCCATCTATAAGGATTCCTACACTTGTTCTCAAGATCCAGACAAATCCCTTTAAACTGTGCTCCCACATCTCTCTCAATTCCATGTTATTAATTCACACATATAATTATTTTAAAAAAGAAAGAAAAGTTACTTCTCATTCTCCAAGTTAAAAGGCTTGAATTCTTTCTTAAGTAAATCCTCGTTCTGATTTTCGGTAGTCCCTGTGTTCCTGGTTGCCTTCAGGGCTTGAACACATGGGCATGTCCTAATCTGCTTATTACAGAGAGCTTAGACAGCAATGCAGCTTTCCATCTTGGCCTCACTTAGGGCTAATGTTTTTGGTACAGATGTACAAAAGAAGTTAAGAGGCAGAAATTGTCCAACTTACAAAAACTAAGCAGAATAAAAAATAAAAATCCAACTTTAACTTCATTCATAAAGAGAGATTAAATCATGTAAGGCAAATAAAATAAATCATAAGAAATGAAACAGTTTTAGACACATGTCAATTTTCTTCTATTGGAATAAATCATTTATTTTAGCAGTGGAAGCACTTATT